>OY821520.1:242821273-242926273 GCA_963682025.1 Cordilura impudica | reverse complement strand
AAAAACGGGGCGGGGTTCAAATTCTTAAATGTAATAATTTTTAAAAATTTTATTCTTATACGAGTGCTAAAAAATGTCAAAATTCGCTTGAAATTCACTGTAAAATCATTTCAAAAATGTGGGAAATATTTTACTCTCACTTAGTAAAAAATACTGATCAAATTCTTAACTGAAATAATAATAAAAAAAATTTTTCACTTGAAAGTCACTGTAAACTTATTTCAAAAATATCGGAAAAGCTTTTACTCTCACTTAGTAAAAAAATACTTAACTGGTAGAAATATTAAAATTTTTTAATTATGAAAAATGTTACCCTCACTTTTTTTGGGGGCGGGCTCAAATTCTTAACTGAAATAATTTTAAAAAATGTTTTATTTTCGAAATGCTAAATAATTTCAAAATTCACTCTTAATTCACTCGAAATTCACTTCAAAAATGTCTGGAAGTAAATTTTTTACTCTCACTTTAAATTGAATCAGATAGCCAATTGAAATTCATTTCAAAAATATCGAGAAATGAACTTTTAAGCTCACTTATCATTAACTAAAATAGTTTTTAAAAATTTTTTTTCAAAGTCTTGCCAATATTCTCTAAATTTTATATTTTAAAAATTTTTTGTTGCTGTTGTAATTCGTATATATATATTAGAGCGGGTCGATTTAAAATTCACCCAAGTGACAAGGAAAATCGTATTCTAGGGATCAAAAAAAGAAACTTTGCCCGAGGAACCATACCTCTAAAACGAATTCTGATGTCCCAATTTTTTACCTGTCTGTCTGTCTGTCTCACTTTGACCCATTTAGAGTGCCCCAATCGAGTGCAAATGTATGATCGACCCCCATTAACTTTGGACGGCCGACCCACCTATGCCAGAGGCACACACCATTTTTGAAGTCTTTTGCTTTCAAGTCTGGGCAATATCGCACGGCTCTCTAATGTCGTCGCCGTAACAGCTCCTACATTTTCCGGTATAACTCGTTTGTAAACGCTAGCTAGCAATTGAACGTGTCGTTTCGTTCCTTGTATGTGTGATGGAATTTTTGGATCATTAAACGGTGGATCATCTTGATTTAAATATTCTTTCAATGTATCGTACGGAATGCTTCGCGTGAATGGTGGTTCAAATACGTTATTTATATCATTCAAGTTGATCATTTCCGTGCAATTAAAGTTTATATCTGGTTTTTATAAACTCTAAGTTCCGTTGGGTCGTCAACATCGGTTCGATAGCGTAGAGTTTTCTTTATAGCACAGTCGCGCTTTTCTTTGCCATCATCAAACAACATTGATAACAAGATAATTTCCGAATGCGCATAATATGAATTATCTGTAATTACTTGATGGACAATTCTGCGTAAACGAGGTTCTAGAAATCGTGACCAACTAACGACAGAGCTGTAATACTTTCTATTGAAGTACATTGGCAAATAACATTTAATTATAAATTCAACCAGAATTCTTATGATGTAAATTAAACCGTATTTGGTTACTATACCAAATAAACATCCTTTTTATGTTAAAAAATTTTACTGTTGCAGCAATAATATTATTGAAAAACTTTCCAACGATAATTTAAAAAATATATAAATAACTACCTGTGTAATCAACAATATGTTTTTCAGGGAAGTTGGTTTTTCATCTCTCCGTGACTGTGTTAAAGTTAATCTTTTTTCACAGCAAGTGTATGGACCAAGTTTCAGATCGATCGGATGAGGGTAAATAAGTTTTAGATCACTCCGTGATTGTTGCGTGACTCTGCGTGACTACCCCAAAATTAATCTGCAGTCACAACAACACAATGGGCCAAGTTTAAGATCAGATGCATGAGGGGGAATGGGGTTGCTCCATGGCAGACAGACAGACAGACAGGTCAAAAGTCGGGACATCAGAATTCGTTTTAGAGGTATGGTTCCTTGGGCAAAGTTTCTTATTTTGAACCCTAGAATATGATTTTCCTTGTCACTTGAGTGATTTTTTGCCTCTCCACAAATCGACCCGCCCTATATATAAGTTCCCGTCGTTCCTATAAGGAACATAGGGCCATAGGGCGCATTTTACATATTTATAACACCAACAATTTTTATTTTTTGTATTTTATTGAAACTTTAGTGTAAATATTTTAAATTTTTTATTATTATTATTTTTTTTCTCTCGAATTTGTCGCTTTAATTAGCTCTTTAGGAAAATTAATACTATTGAAAAAACAAGAAAAAAAATCTGTTTCCAAAAAATTCTCTAAAAACAAGTTCCATTACTATTTACAAACACTCACTCACTCATATAAATAAATACTTACTCGATGTAAATCGTGCGCGTTTCCTATTAAAAGTTTCAAGTTTAACATTTTGCTGACTTTTAAAGAAAAATTATTTATAACCATATGCAGATATTTTTATACTTATATTCATTCCTTAAAGTGAAGTGAACACAAACACAAACCTCAACAACAACAAAATAAAAAATAATAAAAAAAATTATTTTTTTATATTAATTTAATTAATTTTATAATTTTTTTTTCCAGTTTCTGTACAAAAAAAAAGTGCTAAACAGTGTTAAAATTATTGAAAGGTTTTTTTTAAATCAACTTAGAACAATTAAAAATATAAGAAATATAACGTTAAGCGTTATTTTCTTTTTTAGTTCAATTTTACTTATTTTTTTTTCTGTGTGTAACGTGATTCACTATGGGTACGTCTGATATACCCATAGGGAAAATGAAGAGGAATATGCCATTATTATGGAAATTATTGGCAATTATTGTTATAATACAAGCGAGTGGAATAAATGCTAAGGTAAGTTGTAATATAACTAGATTAATTTTAATTGTTTTCTTGTAAATATTTTTCTATATACTTACTTTAAAAATTAAAGTTAATGCTAAGACTTTATTAAACAAAAAATCGAGAGAAGTTTTCTAATTAAATCATTTTACTCAGGGAAAATATCTTGAAATGCTAGATTTGACAAGCAATTGTTAATAAATGTTGATCTATTTTCGGATCTCTATCTCGTTGAAACTATAAATCTTCTTCTGGATATGCATAGGCTGAACTGAAGAATATTAAAGAAGTCTTGCTCTTTCATTACACCATCTCTTTTGACTAATGGACTATGGTCCCACCATTTAAAACTATCCCACACCATCAGATTTACCCCACCGCAGTTTGTTTAACCCGATGATTATTAAGCTTTTCGTATGGTTGGTGCCAATAATATTAGTTTTCATCTGAATTGAGTTGGTTAATTTGTGTTTCATCAGATCAGATCCAAAACATAGCTTTTCTTAAAAAATTAGGTTTTCTTAAATTAGTACTTTTTTATTAAAAAAAGTATTTTTTTTAATAGAAAATTGTTTAAAAGATGGCCCTTTTGTGTGCGTTTCTTCCAAAAGTATTTATTTTAAATGAACTTTTTTTAAAAAAGTACCTTGTTTAAAAAAAACTATTTTCTAGCAAAGTATCGCTTGTAAAAAATATTAAAAAAAAATTTACCCCTTCTTAAATAAGTAAATTTTCGTAGAAAAACCTCTTGTTTTAAAAAAGTACTTTTTATCAGAGTTCAGAAAAAAATACACACTGAATAAAAAACTCGTACATATATGTAAACAAACATAACTTAGACCAACACACACATATTTTTATTTTTATATCAATAATGTTTGTTTTTAAATTTTCGTCGGTGCCCAACACAACCATGACTTTGTTCGTTTTAATATTTCGTTATTTACACGAACATTTTTCTATCACGTACTTTTTGTTTCAATCACACACAAAGCACACATTTTTGAGTGTTGCTTTATTTGAAGTTCATGTTCTGGTACGTGTACTGAAAAAAAACACAGAACAGGTACAATAAACAGGTTCGAGTTCAGTTATATTTTAAGTCGTGTTTATAACTGAACTCGAACCTGTTTATTGTACATGTTCTGTTTTTTCTTACTACACGAGCCACAACACGACTTAAAATATAACTGAACTCGAACCTGTTTATTGTACATGTTCTTTGTTTTTTTTCAGTACACGTACCAGAACATGAACTTCAAATAAAGCAACACTCAGAAATGTGTGCTTTATGTGTGATTGAAACAAAAAGTATGTGATACAAAAATGTTCGTGTAAATAACGAAATATTAAAACGAACACAGTCATGGTTGTGTTGGGCACCGTAGAAAATTTAGAAACGCACATAATTGATATGAAAATAAAGATATGTGTTGGTTGCTTTTGAACAGAACATTGTGTGTTTCATGTGTGTATTTTCTGAACCTTGCTTTTTATTTTAAAAGTACCGTTTTTTTTAAGTTGTGTTTCTTAAAAACTACGTTTTTCTAAAAAGTGCTTTTCCTGAAAAAAGCTAAATTTTCTTAAACTAGTAAGAGTATTTTGATACCCTCCACATGGGTTTATACGTTTACATTAATATCTGGACTTATTGTACTTTACATAACAAGGTACATAAAATATATTAAAAAGGAAACAAGTGGATATACTTAATACTAAATTATTACAAAAAACACACTGAATTTTTACAATTTTTTAGTGGTGTCTTCATATTTTTGGCCATATCTTGGCACAATGATTTCCAATTTACCCATTTTTCACCAAAAACTTGCTCAAAATAATGACAAAAAATATTATCATAACTTTACCGAAGTCAATGGTTTATTTTTAATAATCGTGACAGACAGACGGACAGACGAACATCGCTATACCGCTCGAGTTGTTATAAGGATCAAGAATAAATAAACTTTATGGTGTCACAAATGCATTTTTCGATGCGTTATAAATGAATTGACAAAATGTTATGTGCCCCTTGCACAAAGCTGTGGGGGATATAACAGAGTAACTTTTGTGCATAAAGTATTCATTTTTAAAAATTCAATTTTCTTAAAAAATCTTTTTCTTTAAAAATTAATTTTTTTTTGAAAAGTAGCTTTTCTAGAAACAATAATTTTTTTTAACCAAGACCCTTGGAAAAAAGTACGTTTTGTGAAATAAGTACTTTTTTTGAAAAAAAAGAACAGTTTTTTTAAGTAATTTTTGTTAAAAAAGTACCTTATTCTAAGAAAAGTAGCTTTGATAAAAAGTACCTTTGATAAAAAGTACCTCTAATAGAAAACAAGTAAGAAAATTATAGTCGGTCTAGACGGACTATACGATACCCTATACCATGCGTTTAGAAACCCTATCTCTTAGGCCCAACTAACTGGACATTGAAAATAAGCAAAAACCAAATTTGAGTGGGATTTTTATTAATTTTTTTGGCTGCAGATATGAAAAAGTTCATATCGGATGCTATATCTATAAAGGGACTAGGTCCAAAAATGGACCGATCCTGATCATGTTTGGTAAAGTCTCTTGAATTTTGCAAAAATATGTAGAAACAAAATTTGAGAAGAATCAGTGCAATATTTTTGTTTTTTAATAGATTTAAGTGAAGATCGGGAAGCAGCTCCATATGGGGTCAAAGGGATCATTTTTGGACTACTCATTAGTGGATGTAATGAACGCATACAAACCCAATTTGAGTAAGATCTATATGACAATTTGGATCTTATGGCAATTTATGTCGATTTCATATGGGTAATTTGTATGGGGGCTAGGTCTGAACATGGACCGATTCTCACCGATTCTCACCGACCGATTTCAATAGCGTTCATCCTATGGCCGATAGAAGCTTATATACCAAATTTCATCAAAATATATTCATATTTGCGACCTGCAGTTTGATTACAAGCTTTACATGGACACACAGACGGACGGACGGACGGACGGACGGACGGACGGACATTGTTAAATCAACTCAAAAAGTGATTCTGATTCGATCGGTATAATTAAAGATGGGTCTAGGTCAAATATTTTTGGTTGTTACAAACAGCAGCACAAAGTCATTATACCCAAACCACATAGTGGTATAGGGTATAATAACTTTTTAAAAAATGTAGTTTTTTAAAAAAGTACCTTTTCTTAAAAATTAGCTTTTTTAAAACAAAAACCTGATTTAAAAGATCGACCTTTTTAAAAGAAAATATACTGTCTTAAAAAAGTACTTTTTCTCAAAAAAATGCCATTACTTAGAAAAGTATCTTTTTTTAAAAAGCTGATTTTCTAAGAAAATATTTTATCGTTAAAGCAAAAAAGGTACCTTTTCTCAAACAAAAAAAAAAAATAGCATTACTTAGAAAATATCTTTTTAGAAGTGTTTTTTCGTAAATAAATACTTTTCTTAAAAAATTACTTTTCTTATAAAAGTATATTTTCTTGGAAAGTACCTTTTATTAAAAAGGTGCCATTTCTTAAGAACGTGCCTATTCTGAAAAAGATGATCTTTCTTAAAAAGTTGGCTTTTCTTAAAAAAGCTAATTTTCTTAATATAGTACCTTTCTGAAAAAAGTACCTTTTCTGAAAAAGTATCCTTTCTAAACAAAGTAGCTTTTATTAAAAAGTACTTTTTCATGAATTTTTTCAAATAGAATTGTTGTAGCAAACTTCCTTTTTGGAAAAATAACTTTTTTTAAAAAAGTACCTATTGTTAAAAAATATCTTTTCTTAAAAAAGTACATTTTCTTAAAAAAACTTCCTATTAGTCAAATAGTATGTTGTCTTCTAAGAGTACATGTACTTCAGCAAGTACCAGATCTAAAAAAAAAATCTTGAAAACTACCATTTCTTAAAAAAGTATCCTTACTAAAAGTAGTACTCGTAACTAAAAAAGTGCCTTTTCCTGAAGAGGTACGTTTCCTAACTTAAAAAAGTAGCTTTTCTTAAAAAAGGTAAATTTTCTTAAAATGTAAGAAAGTACTTTTTCTTAAAAAATAACGTTTTCTATAAAAATTACCTTTTCTTAAAAAATTGCATTTTCTTAAAAAAAATACACTTTTTAAAAAGTACCTTTTCTTAAAAGGTACCTTTTCTTAAAATGTAAATTTTCAAAGAAAAAATTATTTTCCACAAAAAGTACATTTTCTTAAAAAAGGAAATTTTCTTCAAAACTATATTTTTTTTAAAAAAAATTTTTTTTTAATACCCTTTTTAAATGTACTTTTCTTTTAAAAAGTACCTTTCCTAAAATGAGTATGTTTTTTATCCAAGTACAATTTTTTAAGAAATTAATTTTTCCTAAAAAATAGTGTTTTCTAAAAATGGACCTTTTCTTAAAAAAAAATACCTTTTCTTAAAAAACTACATAATCTTTAAAAAAGTACCTGTCTGTAAAAGTTATATTTTTTTTTTAAAGAAGCTTTCTAAATAAAAGTAGCTTTTTCAAAAAGTAAATTTTCTTAAACATGTAAATTTTCTTAAAAATTACCTTTTTAAGAGTACTTTTTCCAAAAAAAAAAAAAATTTGTTCAAAAAAGTACCTTTTCTTAAAAAAACAAATTTTCTTCAAAAAGTTTTGCAACGATTTTTAATAAAACGGTTCCGCTGACTGTTGTTATACGGTTGCGATTAAATTAAATTATATAATAAAATGCGCGCCAAAACTAAGGCATATAAGAAGAAGCATAACATTTGTTTACACTTACTTACCTCTCGGGAACTAAAACGTACAACACGAACAAAAAATAATTTAAGCTTTGGAAAAATAATAAGATATTAAATATATTGAAATAAATAATATTGAAATAAATAATAATCAGCAAACGATTTTATTTATTTAAAGAAAATTAAATTTCGTAACAGTATATTTTTTTTTAAAAATACCTTTTTTTAAAGAGTACCTTTTTAAATGCACTTTTCTTTTAAAAAGTAACTTTACTTAAAAAAAAGTAAATTTTTAGTCCAAGTAATTTTTTGTATGAAAGTACCTTTTCTAAAAAAAGGACCTTTTCTTAAAAAAGTACCTATTCCTAAAAAAGGAAATTTTCTTTAAAAAGTACCATTTCATAAGAATTACATATTCTTTAAAAAATACTTTACCTAAAGAAAGTATATCATTTCAAAAAATTCATTCCTTCAAAAAGTACATTTTCTTAAAAAGTACATTTTCTTTAAAAATAACTTTTTTTTTTTAAAGTTAATTTTCTTTAAGTTGTACCACTTCTTAAAAAGTGTGTTTGATTTTTTTAAACTAAGTTTAACTGACATCTCTGAAACTAGGCCCAAGTCCGCTTTCCTCTGCAAAAAAAAAATATCTAACCTCTTTACGGGGTAACTAACTTCCGATGTGATAAACAAAAAAAAATCACATGAAAAAACATTGCTTGGTGAGTTACTTTTGTAACATGAGTTTAAGTTTATGATTATTATTCGCATTTGGTTTAAATGAATTGTTTATTTATTAATTAAATAAATAGAAAATAGTGTCAATGATGATAACATATGTTAGCAGAAGTGACTAATATACTCATGGAGAAGAAGAATAAAATTGAAAAGGAAAAAGAACACTAATCGACAATAATGAGAACTCATCATGTATAAACAAGTGAAAATTGTTAAAAGAAATAATAATGAATAAGGGAAGAACTCTAATTGAGAGATCAAAGCAAAGAGATATAAAAGAAAAAACTGTCATGTAATTTTTCAGAGATATTAAGAAAAATTCTTTAAATAAAAATATAAAACTTAAGAAAATCGAAGTCCTCAATGAACTTAATTTGATTTTTGATAGTTCCCTCTAAGACTGTCAATTTTATACTGAGCTTCACTTTCGGTCCATATTTTTTGTAGTCTAGTGTTAATTTCAATTTGTTTCAATTCATTCGATTTTTTATTTGAAAATTCCAGAACTGTGTTAAGCGATAAGCCTAGAAGGCTAAAAAAGTTTAAGGAGACGATTATAATCATTATTTCAAAAAAGAATAAAAACACAAACAGTTTTCATTCTTTTTTTTAATTCTATTCAATTTACTTTATATCATCATTTATAATTAAAACAAATTACATATAAACAAAAAAAATTTGTTTTTTCTTTGTGTTTTTTTTTCTAATATTTATTACTTTCAAACAAAATTTTACTGATAACATTATCTGAGCACACGAACTACTGACTAAAAAAAACTATTAAAAATACTTGGGAAAAAATGGTTACTGTATGATTTGTTTTCGTTAAAGAAAACGGAAAAAAAATTACGAAAATAATTTCTACATTAATTGCTGGCATTAAAATCTATTTAATAAAATAGCAAAAAAAAAAAAACAATAAAAATATAATGATGATCTCCCATGTTTGAAATGATAACCTCTTATTCTTAAAAAATATGTCAATGCCGCCAAATATATATAAATAGTATTTAAAATATATAAAAAAAAATCATCGTTTAATCTCCTCTGGTCAGGGTTATAATTTCAATTTCATTTCATCAGAAGATTTTTGTATTAAAAGTATAAGAACAATTTTATATTGTAAAACTTCATTATGTTTATATCTCTTTAGCTCCAGTTCCAGTTCCTGTTTAAATATTAATCAAGAATTTATTTTTCATATACAAATTATGTAGATTATAAGGTCAGTTTTTTTCTTTTATTATTCTTGTTGTTTATCAATTTTATATGCTGTATTTCATTGTTGCCCTATACTTAATAGTCTCTTACAAATTGTTTGTAATTCTTTATTTATAATCAATTTAGAAAAATATCATAAAATTAATCTTACGTAATTTTTTTTTTGTTGCTATTTATGACTTCAGTCTAGATAACATTTACTTTTAATTATTTTTTGTTGAAAGAAAATGTAATTAAAATTAAGCAGCCAATTAAAGAATGATGGAAGAGGTTCTTTGCAATATTGGGTACTTTTTAAAGAAAAGGATTTTTTTAAAGAAAATGTACTTTTATGACAAAATGTACTTTTGTGAGAAAATATACCTTTTTAAGAAAATATACCTTTTTTAGGAAAACGTACTTTTTTAAGAAAAGGTACTTTTTTAAGAAAAGATAGTTTTGTGAGAAAAGGTGCCGTTTAAGAAAATATACCTTTTTAAGAAAAGGTACTTTTTTAAGAAAAACTACTTTTGTGAGAAAAGGTATTTTTTCTAGCAAAGGTACTTTTCCAAAAAAAAGGTAATTTTTTGAGAACATATACGTTTTACAGAAAATTTACTTATTTAAGAAAGGAATATTTAAGAAAATAATCTTTTTAGAAAATAGTAATTTTTTCAGAAAGTATAGTTATTTAAGACAATGTAACTTTAAAGCTAGTTTTCGAAGAAAATTCACATATTTAAGAAAAGGTATTTTATTTAAATTTACTCTCTCCAAATAGAGGATTTTTTTAAGAAGAGTTACGTTTTTTAAAGAAATGATCTTTTTTAGAAAAGGTACGACAATTTTTTTGAGGAAAATTTACTTCTTTTAAGAAAATGTTTTTTTCAATTTGAAGATGTAGTTTTTAAAGAAAATGTACTTCTTATGGACAAGTTTAATGTGAAAAAAGGTAATTATTTAAGAAACTTTTCGTTTTACTGAATATATATTTTTCCAGAAAAGGTACTTTTTAAGAAAAAAAATATTTTTTAAGATAAGGCACTTTTTATACCCTCCACCCCAGTGTGCAGAGGGTATATACAAGTTTGTTTTTCCGTTTGTAATAATTAGAAAAAAAAATTCTGGACTCCAAAAAATATATATATTTGTGATCCTTATAAAAAGTGGAGTTGATATAGCGATGTCCGTCTGTCCGTCTGTGGAAATCACGATGACAACTTCAATCGGGCAGCTAGGCTGCTCGCTGGCATAAAAAATGATTCACTAATCTCGAGAAGTTTGCTGTTTAAAATCGCTCAAATCGGTTTATTAAGGCCCGAGATTTGAATGAAGAACTAAAAAGAGTCTTGAAAAAATATAATTTTCTATGTTGGTCTTGTCACGATCACGCCCTCAATGGAACAGCTAGGGTGATCATTTTTAGTGAGAATGATTCACCGAGATCATGGAAAGATTTCTATTTCAAAAATCATTTAAATCTGTGGAACAGGTCCAGGGAAATCTCTGAAAAAGTAAAAAAAATTAAAAATATGATGTTTCTATATTGCTCTTGTTGTTATTCTAAATGTTGTATTGTTATCATAACTGGACTTGTTGTTTTTGTGGTCGTTGTGGTAATAATATAATAAAAACTAACCCCTTGTACATTTTTTTTTTTATCAACTCTGGTAGCAAAATTTAAAAGTTTCCATTGTTTTGGCATCATTAAAAAAAATTGTTAGATCATTTTCTCCATCGCCACGAACCTGCTTGCAAAGTTTCAGATCAATTGGGTCACGATCCAACATTTTGTCGACAAGCAGAGAAGCAGACACCACGGGTTAATATAAAGGGAGTAAAAATTCACCAACATCTAAAGCAAATAATGCTAAACTACCTAGTTGTTAATAAAAAAAAACAATTAATAGTGTTAAATTCGGCTATGCCAAATCTTTGATACCCTCCATCTCGGTTTGAGTATTAATAATAAATGTAAACAAAATATTTGAAAAAGTAAACAATTTGTTAAACTTAAAGAGCTGTATGCAGCTTGTTAAGGAATCTTAGCAGAAAATTTTCATATATTTATTAAAGAAAAAAAAAAGCACAAAAGTACCTTTCAGTGCAACAGTAGCAATCAGCTGTTTTCTGTCAATTATTAAGAATTGTGAAATTGAAATTGAAAACAACCATGTTTGCAACTGAAAAATAACTTCTAACTTTTTTAAGCTTATTACATTTTGTTTATGCTTACCTCTCCTGTCAAAATTCCGGTCACAAAGAACGAAAAATTTGATATTCTTGCTCGAAGCCTGGGTTGCCTAACTTAATTTACATAAAAAAAAAGTAGAAAAAACATTGCTACTTTTTTAAAAAGCTGCAGACTAACAACAGAAATTTTTAGACAGAAAAATTCCTTAAGCATTTCTGAAGCGTTTTTTTATATGAAGTTTTTGATTCCTTAGCAAGCTGCATACAGCTCTTAATACCAAATTATTTCAGCAGATTCTTTGGTTTGATTTGGATTTTTGTTTATTCCACGAGTTGGTATATAGAGCTTTCTCACATTGGTAATTCGCGCTCCAGCTAGGAAAGATCGTTTTCTCTTTTCTATTATTTCGGATAAAAGAAAACACGTTTCGGTGTTTGCTTTTTGGTCATCGACGTTACTGATCGGCATGTATTTAGGTTATACACCTATATGCATGCGTTTCCGGTTATATGACATAATTAGTTAATTATGTTTAGTTTAAGTTTTTGCAAATTATGCAGCTCGCCCTAACCTCCATTGCGAAGGTAATGGTTGTGTAGGGTGGCTATACGCATTAAATCGTGTTAATTGGAGATGGCTGTATAGTTGCTCTTAACTGGCCAAATAATTTTTCATTGTGGTCGTATAGGTCGGATCGAGTAGCAAAATAATAACAAAAAAAAAAGCTCTCTCAATTTTTTTTGTTAAGATATTGCCATATTTGGAAAATACATTTTTTTTTTACATACTAAAAGGAAGTTTTCACTATTTACACAATACAATTCAAAGTCTAACCCAGTGATGCCAGCTTTTGATTTTGAATTAAATTATGTCAATAAAATAAATCTTCGTTTATTGGCTCCAAATACTACTACCTGGGAATTATTATCGAACTTCAATGTTTTTGGGTTTTACCTGGCCTACCCTAAAGTCAAATTTTGAAGTCATCATGAACACTGCTTCAAATTAGGGATGTCAAACGCAAAAAACCAAATTCCCCAAAAATTTTAAATAAAATAATTTGTTGTCTTTATTTCCAGAAAAACTTAAAATTTTCATCCAAAAAAATTGTGAAGAAATACTATATAAATAACATTCTCATCAAATTGCGCTTTATTTATGTAACAATTTTTATGTTAGCAATCTTAAATATCATTTGAGGTTTTCTAAACTTCATTGAATTTATATTAACATATTCTTATCCTACAATGCAATTAATGTCTCCTCAATAGAATTATTATTTTTTATAATTTCAGTTAAATTTTCCGACGTTTTAATATGATTTTCTGAAATTCAATTGATATTTTCTAATTTATAATTGGAAATCTGAATTCCATATTTGGTGAGGTCACGTATTTTTTGCAAAAATCTATAAAACCCAAAATTGAGAAACATCTGTGCAATGTAGAGAATTAGCTTCATATGGGGGCGATTGAGCGATATCCATCTCTTCGTGTGTCCACTTGTCCGTCTGTCCATGTAAACCTTGTTATCAAATAACAGGTTGAAAATAAAAATATATTTTGATAAAATTTGGTATATAAGCTTAGTGGCCACAGGACGAACGCTTTTAAAATTGGTGAAAATCAGCGCAGGTTCAGACCAAGCCCCATACAAATGAGCACTACGAGATCGACTTAAATTGTCATAAGATCCATATTATCATAAAGATCTCGGTCAAATTGGGTTTGTATATGTTGATTACAACCATTAATCAGTAGTTCAAAAATAAACCCTATACGCCATTCCTTAGTTAAAGCCGCCATATAAAGCTGCTTCCCGATATTCATTTAGATCTATCAAAGAAACGCAAATATGGTCTGTGTCGGTCTATATTTCGACCTAGTCCTCTGCATATAAATATAGCATCCGATATGAACTTTTTCAGATCTGAAGCCAAAAAATAATAAAAATTCAACTCGGATTTGGTTTATGTTTATTTTCTATGCACAATTATTTCGACCTAAGGCCAAATATTTAAACTCATTGTATAGGGTATCGCATAGTTGGTCTAGACCGACTATAACTTTCTTCCTTATTATTATTTTTTTTTTTTTTGTTAGAATTTACAAAAAATATGCAATACTTTTTAAAAAGACCATTGAAAAACTATTTTTTTGGATATTAAATGAAATAAAAAAAAATGAATAAATAAAATATTTTAATATTTTTCCCCCGAAAGTTTTTAACGACTAACTGTATTGTTTATTATTTGTGGATAATGAAAAAATTATTATTTTTTTAAATTAAAAATTTTAATAATTTTTAACGTACCAAAAAATTTTTTAATTTTTTTGGAAATTTAAAGAAAAGAAATTGGATTTTGTTTAACGTTCCAGGAAATTTGTTAATTTTTTTTTATTTTGGGATATTGCAAAATAAATCTAGATAATTCTTGCGGATATTATAATTTATAAAAGGAATTTTTATTTTTTGGCTATTAAAAAAAATTACATAATTTTCTTTCATATATTTAATATCAAAATATAATTTTATAATTTTTGAAATAATTCTTAACGTTTTAGAAATTTTTTTTTTTGGTTTTTTTATTTTTAATTTTAAAAATTGGTCTTTTTTAATTTAAAATTATGAAAATTTTTAAAGTTTTTTTCAAAGAGCTTTTAAAGTCACCGAAATTTTATTTATTTCTTACTTAATTTTTGTTAATATACAAAATATATTTATAATTTTTCATTTTAATATTAAAAATTGTAAAAGGGTTAAGAACCGTTAGAACTTTTTTAATTTTTTTTCAATAATGCAAATCAATGTTTGAATATTTTTTTAAATTAAAAATTTGTTTAAAAGTTACTGCTCTTTGCAGTATTTTTAAGTTTATTTGGCTATCGAAAAAAATCGGTAAAAAATTCATATTAAATTCAAATTCTAATAAAATTAATATTAATAATATTAAAATTTTTTTATTTATTTTTTTATTGGTTGTTTCATATAGAAAAAAATTTGGAATTTTTTATATTAAAAATTTAAATATTTTTTAATACTGCATTTTAATTTATTATAATTTTATTATTATTATTCTTTTTTGAGTTGAAAAAAACATAACTCAGAAATTTTGTTTTTTTTTTTTTTTTTTTTGATATTGCAGTAATGGATAATTTAATACTTTTCTTGAATCTTTTACGTGTCATAAATATTTGATTTTTTTTTAATTTAAAATGAAAGGAATTGGTTAACTAGTTTTTATACCCTCCACAAGTCAGTGGCAGAGGGTATATATAGGTTTGTCATTCCGTTTGTAGCGCATCGAAAAACTAATTTCCGACCCCATAAAGTATATATATTCTTGATCCTTATCACAGCTCGAGTCGATATAGCGATGTCCGTCTGTCTGTTGAAATCACGCTCATTCACAAAAAAAAGCCATCTCACTGGATAAGGTTAAAAAATGTCATTTGCCATAATTCCCAGCAGGTTGGTATTGAAAAAGGGCTACATCGGGCATCACTGTGATTAGATACTAGCAAAAATATGTAGATATCTCTAAAAAAAAACATAAAACCCAGGGTGTTTGTTGTACCAATTTAGTGGTTGAACATAATAATTGTACAACAACATAAAAAAATGCCACAAAAATAATATGCATATATATTAACAATACCAAGAACACAGAACATAGCTCATGTTAGTAGTATTGGCACATATTTTTTTATCGTTATCACGTTATAATAAAAAAAAATCGCCAATATGAAATAAAAAATGAAAACGAAAAATGGAAATTTTCCAATGGATAATGAAAATGGAAAATGGAGAATGAAAAATAAAAATCAAAAATGAAAAACGGAAAATGGAAAATGTAAAATAGAAAATGAAAAATAGAGAATAGAAAATGGAAATGAAAAATGGAAAATGAAAAAAGAAAATTGAAAAATGAAAAATGGAAAATGCAAAATGAAAAATGAAAAACGAAAATTGAAAAATGGAAAATGAAAATTGAAAAATGGAAAATGGAAGGTGGAAAATGGAAACGAAAACTCAAATATGAAAAATGGAAAATGGAAAATTAAAATTGAAAAAGGGAAAGATGGAAATGGAAAATGAAAAATTGAAAATGAAAATTGAAAAATGGAAAATGAAAATTGAAGAATGAAAAATGACTACTAGAAAATGGAAATTGAAAATTGAAAAATTAAAAATGAAAAATGGAAAATGAAAATGAAAAATGGAAAATGGAAAACGCAAAATGGAAAATGGAAATGGAAAAACGAAAAATGGGAAATTGAAAATGAAAATTGAAAAATGGAAAATGAAAAATGAATATTGAAAAATGAAAAACGGAAAATGAAAAATGGAAAGTGGAAAATGAATAACGAAAATTAAAAAATGAAAGATGAAAAATTAAAAAATGAAAAATTTAAAATGGAAACTGAAATATGAAAAATGGAATATGGAAAGTGTAAAATGAAAATTTAAAAATGGAACATGAAAAATTAAGATTGAAAAATGAGTAATGAAAGATGAAATATGAATAATCAATAACGAAAAATTAATAATTAAAGCTTAAAAATTTAAAATTAAAAATTTTAAATAAAAATTAAAAATTAAAAATTAAAAATTAAAAATTAAAATTTAAAATTTAAAATTTAAAATTTAAAATTTAAAATTTAAAAATTAAAAATTAAAAATTAAAATTTAAAAATTAAAAATTAAAAATTAAAAATTAAAATTTAAAAATTAAAAATTAAAAATTAAAAATTAAAAATTAAAATTAAAAATTAAAAATTAAAAATTAAAAATTAAAAATTAAAAATTAAAAATTAAAAATTAAAAATTAAAAATTAAAAATTAAAAATTAAAAATTAAAAATTAAAAATTAAAAATTAAAAATTAAAAATTAAAAATTAAAAATTAAAAATTAAAAATTAAAAATTAAAAATTAAAAATTAAAAATTAAAAATTAAAAATTAAAAATTAAAAATTAAAAATTAAAAATTAAAAATTAAAAATTAAAAATTAAAAATTAAAAATTAAAAATTAAAAATGAAAAATGAAAAATTAAAAATTAAAAATTAAAAATTAAAAATTAAAAATTAAAAATTAAAAATTAAAAATTAAAAATTAAAAATTAAAAATTAAAAATTAAAAATTAAAAATTAAAAATTAAAAATTAAAAATTAAAATTTAAAAATTAAAAATTTAAAATTAAAAATTAAAAATTAAAAATTAAAAATTAAAAATTAAAAATTAAAAATTAAAAATTAAAAATTAAAAATCAAAAATTAAAAATTAAAAATTAAAAATTAAAAATTAAAAATTAAAAATTAAAAATTAAAAATTAAAAATTAAAAATTAAAAATTAAAAATTAAAAATTAAAAATTAAAAATTAAAAATTAAAAATTAAAAATTAAAAATTAAAAATTAAAAATTAAAAATTAAAAATTAAAAATTAAAAATTAAAAATTAAAAATTAAAAATTAAAAATTAAAAATTAAAAATTAAAAATTAAAAATTAAAAATTAATAATTAAAAATTAAAAATTAAAAATTAAAAATTAAAAATTAAAAATTAAAAATTAAAAATTAAAAATTAAAAATTAAAAATTAAAAATTAAAAATTAAAAATTAAAAATTAAAAATTAAAAATTAAAAATTAAAAATTAAAAATTAAAAATTAAAAATTAAAAATTGAAAATTAAAAATTAAAAATTAAAAATTAAAAATTAAAAATTAAAAATTAAAAATTAAAAATTAAAAATTAAAAATTAAAAATTAAAAATTAAAAATTAAAAATTAAAAATTAAAAATTAAAAATTAAAAATTAAAAATTAAAAATTAAAAATTAAAAATTAAAAATTAAAAATTAAAAATTAAAAATTAAAAATTAAAAATTAAAAATTAAAAATTAAAAATTAAAAACTAAAAATTAAAGAGTCAGGTGGAGGGTATCAAAAAATTCGGTACAGCCGAATTTAACACTCTTACTTGTTTTGTTTAAAATGTATAAAAGATTTCTTTTAATTTTTTTGAAAATGTATTAACAATTATTTAAAATATATTTTTGGGATACTGAAAAGAAAGAATAAGATATTAAAAATAAAAAAAAAAGTTTTTCAAAAAGTCCAGTTAGAATTTTTTCTACATATATTTTTTTAAAACAATTGTAAAAAGTCTTTTTAAATATATTTGTGGCATATTGAAAAAAAAAAATTATTGATTTTTTTTAATATTGAAAAAAATTTGATTTTTTATAATTTTTTTTTTTTGTGATATTAGACATTTTAAAAAGTTCTTAATGTTTTAGAGTTTTTTTTGTAAATTTTATTAATATTTTTTGATTATTGAAAAATTAAATCTGGATCATTTTTTTTTTATTAAAGCTAATACTTATAAATGATAATACTTTTTTTTAAAAAAGCCCTTAACATTTCAGAATTTTTTAATGATTATTTGGATATTGAAAAACTGTGATAAAAAAAATGTATGAAATTGAAACACTAATACAAAACAATTCCTTGATGTCTCAGAAATTTTATTTACTTGTTTTGATTTTTGCATATTGAAAAAAATTGGATTTTTTAATCTCCTTTTTTTTTGAGTTAAAAAAAAACAATCATAACTCAAAAATATCGTTTATTTTTTGGACATTGAAAAAATTGTTAATTTTTTCAATTAACATATTTTAATAATTTTTTAAAATTTTTTACTTGCCATAAATATATGATTTTTTGGAAATTGAAAAATGAGAGAAACTATTTTTTTTTCTTATTCATTTAAAAAATCATACAATTTTTTTTTTAAGTCAGAATTTTTTTAAAATATATTTTTAAGATATTGAAAAAAAAATGGAAATTAAAAGTATAAAAAATTAATAATTTTTGTAAAAAAAACTAAAGCCAGAATTTCTTCCCGTATATTTTGGTTATTGAAAAAAAATTTAATAATTTTTTTTATATATTTATCAAGATATAAAAAAATCTTTAAAAATAGTCTTAATGTTTTAGAAACATGGTTTTTTTTATTTTAGTACTAAAAATTTATATTAAATTTAAAATTTTAAAAATATTTATTTCTATTTTTTTTAATAGATCTTAATGTTTAAAAAATTTTGTTTATTTTAATTTTTTGATTTTTTGAATAATTTTTATTACATTCCAGTTTCAATTGGTAGAAATTTCTTTAATAGAAACCATATATCAATATTTACTTTAAAGTTGTGTATGTCATCATTATTTTTAAAGTTTTTTAAAACTCCATAGTTTAAAGATTATTGTTCCGTATTTACTTGATGTATAAATATTTATTAGAACAATTATGTAGTGCTTGTTCTTTGTTGGTTTTGTTGTTAATGTTTAATTTTTTTTTCACAGCTTGGCACATTACAAAAGATAATAAACAAAAATATTTTAAAGAAAAAAAATATCTGGTACTAGAACACAAATCATAGTGCTCCATTTACAAATAGTTGTGGTTGCAATAATAAGGTGGCCACATCCAAATTGGGGAAGTATTAATTTTATAAAAACTTAATTTTTTAAAAACTTTTGGAGGATGATTATTTTTTTTTTATATGCAGAAGAAAATTTAAAACAAAAAAGATCTGGTCACCTTTTTTTTTGAATGTGCATTACACAACTGTTTATTTTCTTAAAAACCATCATTTGGTTTTTGTTTTTTTGTTTGTTTTTTTTTTGTGGTTATACAAAAATTCAAAAATTTTACAGAACTCATGTCTAAAATTGTTAAAAAAATTTTCTATTGTTTTTTATAGCAGCCTAAAAAAATATACAATTGTTTAAAATTTAGCACACAATGTCAACGAGTCTATGATAAACTAATTAACAGAATAATTATTTTCTTAAATGTTCAAAAGAAATTCAATTCATAAAAATGGTTTTTTAAGCAAATAATTTTCAGAAATCATTAAAGTTGCTATATTTGTTCAAAAAAAAAAAACAATATACTATATATTTTTAAGACTTGTTTATTTTTTAAACAGACTTTTAATTTTATAATTTTACCCCAATTATTTCGATCTAAAAAAAATCTTTCTTAAAAAGTATAATTCAACAATTTTGGCATGATTTAAGTTTTTAAAAATGTTTGCTTAGAGAAAAAAAACATCTTGCCAACATATGGGTTATAAAAACATTAAACCATTTTGCATTCTTTTGTTGTTTTTATTTGTTAATTTTAATTTTTTATTTCATAAACATCAACTGTACAGTGCAGTGAATTGAAACACATGTCATTTTCCTATGGAAGTCTTAAATATTTAAAAGATCTCAAATTAAATTTAAAAAAATAACAAAATTTATAACTCTAGCTAAACTTTTATTGTTTATAAAATTTAAATAGCTTAAATTTAAGAAACAATATTAAGAAGCATTTATCTTCTTATCTCAAGTGGTTGGCCAGTAAAAAATTATCAAAATAGTTATTTAAATTGGCTGCCGAAAATTGATTTAATTTCTTTCTTCTCTTCAATCTTTTAGACTTTTCTCAAATCTTTGTTAAGGAAATTATATAATCTCTTATATTTTCTCAAAGAATAGGCCTTGAAGAAGGTTTTAAGAATAATCTGATACATTTTATGTTTTAAAACAAAAAAAAACAAAAAATATTTTTAAAAAAAAATTATTTTTCGAGTGTAACAAAACAAATTTTTTTCTAGAGAAAATTTTTAAACAAATGTCATGAACAGTCTTTAATTTTTATTATTGTCTAAATTTTCTTCTTATAAAGTGTTTTATATTTTCTCAAGCTTTCAGAAAGGTTTTAAAAAAAATAAGGTTTTTTTTGTAGGCCATTTAGGCCATATTTAAATAAAAAATATTTTTCGAATATTACAAAAATTAATTTGTTTTATATTGCAAAATTTTTAAAAAATTTCAAGAACTAGTCCATACTTTTTTATCTCAATTATTTTCGGTAGTAAAAAAATTATTCAAGTTAATGATTTTAAAGCGGGCCACGAAACTTTTTTAATTTCTTCCAAAGAGTATGCTCTCTTTTTTAGAATTTTCAGGAATCTTCGTTACAAAAAGAGAACATTTTATATAAAAAAATTTTTTTCGAGTGTAATAAAATTTTAATTATTTTTATACCTCAGTGGCAGAGGGTATATATAGGTTTGTCATTCCGTTTGTAACGCACCGAAATAAATTCCTGAGGCCCCAAAAAAATATATTTTATTATTCCTTATAAGAAGGGAAGTTGATTTACCGATGACCGTCTGTCCGTCTTTCCGTCTGCCTGTGGAAATCACGAGCACGCCGTCAATATCTAAGCTAGACCGCTCGTTTTTGTACAAAATCGTTTACTAACATCCCAAAGGAGTTGCTGTTTAAAATCGTCAAAATCGGTAAAAGGGTTCACGAGCTATGAATATGAAACTTTGAAAAAACTCTTGAAAAAATAAAATTTTTCAGTGTGTTTGTTGTTTTTCTTAAGATATGTTGCACATGTTGTAATTCTTCGTATTGTTGAAGTCATTACAGTTGTGTGTATATTAATACTGCACATGTCACATTGGCCTAAGCAGTTTTTACCAGATATTTTTTTTTATCATTAAAATTAAATATTAAAAATTAAAAATTAATAAAAATGAAAAGTGGAACATGAAAAATGAAAAATGGAAAATGGAAAATGGAATATGAAAAATGAAAAATGAAAAATGGAAAATGGAAAATGAAAAATGAAAATGAAAAATTGAAAATCGGAAATGAAAAATGTAAAATGGAAAATGAAATATGAAAAGTGGAAAATGAAAATGGAAAATGAAAAATTAAAAATGGAAAATGAAACATTAAAAATGGAAAATGAAAAATTAAAAATTAAAAATGGATAAGGAGAAATGGAAAATGGAACATAAAAATGAAAAATGAAAATTGAAAAATGGAAAATGAAAAATGAAAAATGAAAAATGGAAAATGGAAAATAGAAAATGGAAAATGGAATATGGAATATGGAAAATGAAAAATGAAAAATGGAAAATGAAAAATGGAAAACGGAAAACGGAAAACGAAAAATTAAAAATGGAAAATGGAAAACTAAAAATGAAAAATGAATTTTAAAAAATGGAAATTGTAAAATGAAAAATGATAATGGAAAATTAAAAATGGAAAGTGAAAAATGGAAAATGAAAAATGAAAAATGAAAAATGAAAAATGAAAAATGAAAAATGGAAAATGAAAAATTAAAAATTAAAAATGAAAAATGAAAGATGAAATATGGAAAATGGAAAATGAAAAATTAAAAATGGAAAATGGAAAATGAAAAATTTTTAAATTAAAAGCGGCAAATGGAAAATGAAAAATTAATAAATTAAAAATGAAAAATTAAAAATCGAAAGTGGAATATGGAAAATGAAAAATGAAAAATGAAAAATGAAAAATGAAAAATGGAAAATGAAAAATTAAAAATTAAAAATGGAAAATGGAAAATTGAAAACGAAAAATGAAAAATTAAAAATGAAAAATGAAAAATGGAAAATGAAAATTGAAAAGTGAAAAATAGAAAATGATAAATTAAAAATGAAAATTGAAAATGAAAAAGGTGGAGGGTATCAAAGATTCGGCCCAGCCGAATTTAACATTTTTACTTGTTTTAATTGAATTTAAAAAATCTGTTTTTTTTTACTATTGTTTAACAATAACATTGTTTTAAAAAAACAAATATTTAAATACAAAAAATATTTTTCGAGTGTATCAAAAATTAATATTTATTTTATATTGCAAATTTTTTTAAAAAATATCATTAACTAGTTCATGCTTTTGGATATAATATGCAGATATTTTTATATTATCCCGACTATTTTTGGTGTATAAAATACTCAAATTTATGATTTTAAAGCGTGTCTCGATAATTGTTTAACTTCTTCCAAAGAGTATCCTCTCATTTTCAATCTTTTCGCGAATCTTTGTTAATCATCCTATATTCCTCGTTGCAAAGAGAGAAAACTTTATAAAACAAAAAAAATAATTTTTTTCGAGTGTAACAAAAATGATTATTTTTTGAATGGAATTAAAAATTTTTTTTTGTTTAACAATACAGCAGGCCATTTAAAAAAAAAAAAACAAATATTTAAATCAAAAATAAAAATATTTTTTGAGTGCAACAAAAATAAATGTTTTTAATAATGCAAATTTTTTTTTAAAAATATCAAGAACAAGTCCATACTTTTAGATACAATATTTAAAACAGGAATACTAAAATTTATGATTTTGAACGGGTCTCGAAGTTTTTTTAACTTCTTCCTAGGAGTATTCTCTCTTTCTTCTATATTCTTCGCTGCAAGAGAGATTTTATTAAAAAAAAACACAAAATTTTTTTTGAGTGCAACAAAAATAAATGTTTTTAATAATGCAAATATTTTTTTAAAAATATCAAGAACAAGTCCATACTTTTAGATACAATATTTAAAACAGGAATACTAAAATTTATGATTTTGAACGGGTCTCGAAGTTTTATTAACTTCTTCCTAGGAGTATTCTCTCTTTCTTCTATATTCTTCGCTGCAAGAGAGATTTTATTAAAAAAAACACAAAATTTTTTTTGAGTACATATAAAAAACTACTATTTTTTCTAAATTCCTTTAATTTTAGATATAATATCAATAAATAATTTTTTAATTATCCGTATTTGCTTAATTGTCTAGAAATTTTTGAAATTTATATTTCGGGCTTTTTTCGAAATTTTGTTAAGAAATTAGAAAGTTTCTCCTATATTCTTAATAAATAATTTTTAAGAAAAGTTTTGGAAAAAATCTGTAATTTTGGAATGCTTAAACAATGCAGAATAAATCATTTTGAAAAAAAATCTGATTTTATAAAAATAAAATATTTTTCGAGTGAAACAAAAATTATTTTTTTTTAGAAAATAACCAATACTTTTGTACACAATTTCTAGAAACAACTGTAGAATTATCTAAATTATTATGATGGGGAAAGATTTTCAAATTAATTGATTTAAAGTGGGTCTAAAGGTACCCCCACTCCTTAGTTTTTGGTATTTTTGTATAGCAAAAAATGTAAGCAAGGCGTAAAAAAAATTTGTTTTCATGTTAGAATGTTTGGAAAAAAATATTTTGTTTTTAAATATATTTTTCGAGTGTATTAAAATTTATTTTTTTTATGGGAAATTTTTTAAAAATATGTTGAGTTAGTCGACGCTTTTAGACCATATGTCAATAAATTTTTAAAATGTTCTTTTGAAAATGTTTTAACTCTGATGTATTTGATATCTTTTTATAAACTCATTTAAAGTTCTGTACCTCGGTTTTGGTTAGAGCGTTTTAATTTTATAAGTTCCACAAGATATGTGCAAATATTTATACCAAGAATATACAATTCATTTTTTGAAAAATCTTTCTTAATTACTAATGCACGCTCATGGAACCAGTTACCCAATGAGCTCCGAACATTTCGATTTTCTCATCGAGTGTATCGCAATAAATTAATTCAATATCTACATAATCAATAACCATTTCTTGGCGATATTAGATATTGCTGACATTGGACTTAAATTTAGGTATTTACATAATTTTTTTAATTTTTATAAATTTAAGCTATTTATGTTTTAAGAATTATCTTTTTGGTTGTAATAGTGTGGATAATGAAAAAGGCCATATGTTTACATAATAAAATCAATAAAAAAAAAATAAATAAAATCTAATTTTTTTTTATTATATAAAATATTATGACGGTCAATAATTTTAAAATTTTATTTTTAAAGTGAGTCTTAGAGAATTACTGACTTTTCCCAAGAAGTACCATCTCTCCTTCACGTTTTTTACCTAATTTTTATTTGAGAATTTGAAAGTTAATTCCATTTTCGCATAGAATATATTTTAATAAACTCTGTAGAAAATCTAAATCTATTTGAATACATATTTTTTAAAAAACTATCCAATTTTTGAAAAATATATATTTTTCGAGTGTAATAAAATTTTTTTTTTATTATCACAAGAGGTATGGCGGTGAAAATTTAAAAAAAAAATAATTATTTTTTAAGTGTCTCGATTATTTATTAGTTTTTCCTAAAGTTGGCCCTCTCTTTTAGACTTTTTTAAAACCTGTGCTAAGAAAATTAAATAGTTTCTTATGTTTTCTAAATGATTAACCTTTAAGAAAGTTTCTGCATATATTATTTAGGAATAACAGCCACATTAAAAAAAAATTCAAAAAAATAAAATAAATAAATTTTCAAGTAAAACAAATAATATTTTTTTATGGAAAATTAAAAAAAAAAGAAATATCATATTTTGGAAAATAACATATAGAAGTTTTTTTTATTATCTCAATTATCTTCGGTGCTGAAAAATTTGAAATTTATGATTTTATTGCGGGTCTCGAAAATATTTTAATTTGTTTCAAATAGTATGTTTTATCTCTTTTTAGACTTCTCTCGAATCTCTGTAGCCAGAATATATATTTTCGTAGATTTCTGATGTAATCTGTTATCATTTTGGAAAACGCCCTATATTCTTTGTTAAAAATATTTAAAAAATATATTTTCGAGTGTAAAAAAAATTATTTTTTTTTTATAAAGAAAATTTTTTAAAAAATATCCTAAGTTAGTCAATATATTTATATACAATTTCTAAAAATATTTTTTTGAGAAATTTAAATAATTATTAATTTAAAGAAACTTCTATTTAAAAAATAATATATTCATATATCTCGAGTGTAACAATTTTTTTTAATATCAAAATTTTTTTTTAATATTTTAAGTTGGTTCATATATTCGTATAGAATATGTAAACATATTTTTCTTAATCTCTCATATCCCGAATTTACCAAGGTGTATCTTCTTCTAATCTTTTTACGAATCTTTGTAAACAAAATTGTATAGTCTTATACTTTTTGCAAAAAAAAAAAAAAAGGGGTAATCTGTAGAACCAATTTGATGTACTTTTAACCAGCATTGTAAAACAATATATTATTTTTATTAATCACTTTTTTCTCGAGTGTCAAAAATAAATTTTTTTTTAAATGGAACATTTTTTTAAATTTCCCTGAAAGGCCCATAATTTTCGAAATAATTTCTAAAACTTTTTTTTTTTTCATTAGCTCAAATAGTTTGATAATGAAAAATTTTTAAATTTATTATTTTAAAACTGATCTCGAAATTTTTAAATTTTTTTCCAAAAGTATCTTCACTCATTAAGTTTATCACCCGAAACTGTGCTAATAAATTTAAATGGTTTCCTATTTTTTCTGAATTATTAGAGTTTTTAAAATAAACTTTTATTTTTCAAGTGTAACAAAAAAAAAATTTTTTTCACACTGCTCATTTTTTGAAAAATAATTGTATAATTATGGAAAACAGTTTGATGCTGAAAAATTCTTTAATGGATTATATTACAGTTCATAGCGAAACTTTTTTCCAAAAGTACCCTCACTCTTTAAAACTTTAATCGAATCTTTGTTAAGGAAATTATATAGTTGTTTTTTATATATTTCCATAAAATATAATTGATATAATTTTGAACCAAACTAGTCGCAAATGGGTTAAACCGCAATATTTGTTTCTTCAAATCTTTTCCAAAACACAATCTTTTTTTAACGATTTAAATGCTCTTCATTATCATTTTAACACAATCCATATTTTTCCGATCTCCCCCATATGGTGAGATAATTATTATTTGTAATTGCTTGTTGCTTTTTATTTCCTTTTTTTATATAAATTTTTAATAGGCTGGGCTAGTATTGGTATAACAATTATTTTTGTATTCAAATCTTTCAAATGTTTTTAACATCAATATGTTGGTCATCAATACCATGTTATATTTTGAATTGCCTGTCTTATGTTAAAATCACATATGTTTAAAATGTTTTGTAGGTTTTTGTTGAGATTTTTTTTTTCAGATTCATCGCATGCTTGCTAATGTGATTGATGGACTGATATGGTAATCTCATGTTTTTGTTTTTATCTTATATTCAGAAATGACACAATTTTGTTGTGGAGTTTTATCTGGATTTTCAATTAATTTGGTTTATTTTTTATTAGGCTTAAATACAGATTAAATAATTAGGGAATATGTTAAGCACATTATCTATATCACATCCATGAAGGAAAAATATTGAAGAATAAAGACAATTGTTTAAAAAATTTAAATTAAAAAAAAAAAATTACAAATAATTTCGCAGAAGTAGAGGAAACTAGAGAATATAAATAGATAAATGAATACATCTCTTCACAAGTACTTTTTAAAAAAAGTAGATTTTCTACAAAGCAAATTTTTTTTAAAGTTGAAGGAATATTCTTTCTAAAAGAGTACATTCTTTAGAAAAGTAGCTTCTTCTTTCCAAAATCCTGGGTTGGCTAAGCATTTCTCATATTCGTGATGGATGGGTTTATTACTACTATAATTAAGTTCATTATGTTTTAGTTATAAGCCATTAAAATGTAATATCTTTCTTTAGTCATTAGGCTAAAAAGGCTTCAGGCTGTAATTAGAATGAATAAATAAATAAATAAGTAAATGTATAAATAAATAACTCATAAATAATAAATCATAATATATAAATATAGAAAGAAATTAATAGCTAAATAAATAAATAAATGAAATAACACCTTTTGTTGAAACAGTACCCTTTATTAAAAAAAGTACCTTTTGTTGAAAAGGTAGCTTATGACAAAAAAGTGGCTTTTGTTAAAAAATTACCTTTTGTTAAAAAACGATCTTTTGTTAAAAAAGTACCTTTTGTTAAAAAAGTACCTTTTGTTTAAAAAGTACCTTTTGTTAAAAAGTAAATTTTTTAAAGAAAAGTAGTTTGCCTTAAAAAGTACATTCTCTAAAAAAAAAATTCTGTTTTCCTTAAAATCAGCTTTAAAAAATGCCTTTTCCTCAAAAATTACTTTCTCTTAAAATGGTACCTTTTCTTAAAAAATTGCCTTTAGTTCAAAAAGTATCGTTTTCAAAAAAGTACCTTTTCGTAAAAAGTACACATTCTGACTTTTCTTTAAAAAAGGGTATTTTGTTAGAAAGTATCATTTCTTAAAAAGTAAATTTTCTTAAAAAGGTAAATTTACTTAAAAAGTACATTTTCTTGAAAAAAGTAACATTTCTTAAAAAAGTACATTTCACTAATAAACTACATTTTATATTAGAAGTACTTTTTCTCTGAAAAGTAGATTTTCTTGAAATAGACTCTTTTCTGTAAAAAAAAAATCTTAAAAAGTACCTTTTCTAAAAATAGTACCTTTTAAAGTACCCTTTTTGAGAGTTTAGCGTTTCTTATAAAGTACGTTTATACGTGTACGTATAAAAAGTACATTCTCTAAAAAAAATCAGTTTTCCTTAAAATCAGCTTTTCTTAAAAAGATGCCTTTTCCTCAAAAAGTACTTTATCTTAAAATGGTACCTCTTCTTAAAAAATTGCCTTTCGTTCGGAAAGTATCGTTTTCAAAAAAGTACCTTTTCTTAAAAAGTACACATTCCGACTTTTCTTTAAAAATGGTATTTTCTTAGAAAGTATCTTAAAAAGGTAAATTTTCTTAAAAAGGTAAATTTTCTTAAAAAGTAAATTTTCTTGAAATAGTAACATTTCTTAAAAAAGTACATTTCATTAATAAACTACCTTTTATATTAGAAGTACATTTTCTCTGAAAAGTAGATTTTCTTGAAAAATAAACTTTTCTGTAAAAAAAATCTTAAAAAGTACCTTTTCTAAAAATAGTACCTTTTAAAGTACCCTTTTTAAGAGTTTAGCGTTACTTATATATGTGGAGTTTCTTCAAAAAACAGCTTTTATTAAACAGCAGATTTTCTTATAAAGTATATAAAAAAGTACGTTTTCTTAAAAAAGTAAAAGTAATTTTTTGAAAGTACCTTTTCTTAAAAGTGTATGTTTTCTTAAAAATAGTTGTTCTTAAAAAAGTGCCTTTTCTTGAAAAAAAATGTCTTTTCTTAAAAAAAGTACCCTGACTTAAAAAAGTAAATTTTCTTATATAAGTACATTTTTTATAAAAAAAACACCTTTTCTTAAAAAAGTTTCTTTTCTTAAAAACTACCTTTTATATTAAAATAAGTACTTAAAAAAACCTGTTTCTTAAAGAAGTACTTAATTTTTTAAAGTACTTTTTTTGAAAAAGTTCCTTTCTTAAGAATGTATCTTTTCATAAAATGTACTTTTTTTAAAAAGTGCATATTCCATTAAATTAATTTTTTTCTAAAAAATACCTTTTTTCTAAGAAAGGACCTCAGTAAAAAAAAAGTACCTTTTTTCCCTTAAAACATTTTTTTTTAAGTTTGGAAAACAAGAAAGTCCGCAGGGGCCTTCTTACGAACAGAAGAGTTGAAAAAGTGTCCTTTCTAATAAAAGTATCTTATCTTAAAAAAGTAAGTTTTTAAAAAAGTACATTTTCTTTAAAATTTACTTTAAAAGAACTTTATCCTAGAGCAGTACTTATTTCTTTTAAATACTTTTTATTGAAATATTTCCGTTCTTAAAAAGTATCTTTTCACAAAAAGTACTTTTTATAAAAAGTGAAATTCTATAAAAGTAATTTAAAAAAAAAATAACTTTTTTACTATAAAGGACCGCTGTTACAAAGTACCTTTTTTAAAAAAGTGCGTTTACATTTTTTTTCTCAAAATAGTATGAAACTTTTTCCTAAAAAGTATTTTTGTACCCTATACCACTATATGGTCAGGGTTTAAGGATTCTTTGCTGAAGTTTGTAACTACCAAAAATGTTCAGTCCTAGCCCCCATATGAGATCGACTTAAATTGCCATAATATCCAAATTATCATATAGATCTCGGTCAGCTTGGATTTGTGTATATTTATTTCATCCATTTATCGGTAGTCCAAAAATAAATCCTATATGGAATTTTTTTTCGTAGCCCCCTATGAAGCTAATTCCCCATCTTCACTTAAATCCTAGTTCTAGTTTCCTAAATACTCCCAAAAAAATGTTTAGTTTCAAAGAAGATAGTTCTGAAATACATCACCTTCTTATAGAAATTTAAATTGAATTTTTCTTTATAATTCTAAAAAGAAAAAAATAGTGAAAATAATTTTGCGTTCGATAAAATTCCTCTATAAATTAAGAGTTTGACGTCATTTAAAAAAGGAGGCGTCGGTTTTTAAATATTGTCATGGCTGAAGTTGTTGTTTGTTCATTGGGTTGAATGATGCAAATTAAAGATTTTTATCATACACATCTTCCTACAAATTTAAACATCATCTAAAATGTACTCTATCATAATTTATTATCTGTTGTTATTCATTATCATCATGGTGATCATAAACATTAACTGCAATAAATTTAACATGGGGGTCTTTATGTCTCCCTTCCCTACATGAGTTTTGTCACCAGAGTTTCGCTTCATTTTTTGCAATTTTGGAAAATATGTTTTTCAATAAACGACATATTTTTATATTTTTTTTTTAACTAAAAAAATATATGTATATATGTATATTAAGGAAATTAAACAACAAATAATCACGCATCGATATAAACAAATTGTTTAAACAAATTATTGATGGTTTTTTAATAAATTTGTTTTAACTAAAAGTTAAAAAAAAACAACAACCAAAAACCCGTTTGAATGTTTGATTATTGTTATCAGCCTCTCATTATTATTCTTAAAAAGCCACAAAATATTTTACTGATTACAACGGGTTTCTTTAATAAATTTGTGAGACATGAGGTCGCCTTAAGCTGGTTTAAATGATATTCATTGATTTGAGATTGACTTTGAAAAAGATGCAAGTTTTAGTTGAAATATATTGAATATAATAAAAATATTTAAAATAGTTTCTTAAAAAAAAAAAAAATAAAAAAAAATTAATCCCATCAAAAAGTCACCTTCGAAAGAAAGAACTTTTTTTACAGCAGAAAAAATAGCATTTTAGTCCGATTTCAAATTTTTAAAGGAAATTCTTCTTAATAAAACCTTTTATCCTCTAAAATAAAATATTTACAAAAATTTTCCAGCTCGAAAATTAATTATTTTCAGACTTTTTCTAAGGGAGATTCATTTAGGCCTCCGATTAGAGAGCCTCCCGTTGTCCTTAATATAGAGAAAAGGTCCGAAGGGACCTATAACAAATTGTATAGTATTTTGCTTGACGGGGTGTGTTTTGATGGTTTTGATTGTAAATTTTAGATTATTTAAAGTAATAAAAAGGCACAAGAAATGTGTTTTTTTTTTTTTTTTTTTGACAATTTCGGTTTTTTTTAATAATTATAATACATGAGAAAATTATATAAATCACTGTTGTTGCAGGTATAGCAATGATGCAGCAATGTTTAATGCTCAGCACAAACTGATTTGTTGCAATTAAAACAATACGCTCTCATTTTACGCTAGCTTCCGTACTCCAAACTACATAACTGGCATGACGGCCGATTTGATACAGACGGAAAAAAATAACCGTGTTGTATTCAAGGTTCAAATTTATGCTTTATGTTTTTGTTAGTTCAAAATTAATTAAAATTTATTTAAATGTGATATAATCCCAGATTATTACGAATTCCCTTGAAAAAGTCGACAAAAAATCGACGAAACGTCGGGAAAAATATGTAATTAATTTGTTTTATTTACATCAACAACAATAGGCCCAAATAGCTTAATAAAGGAAACTTTAAACCACATAATTATTAACAAACAACAAGAAAAAAAAAAAAAGGTTCAGCTCCTGCTGTCGGTCTTGTTGCTACCTACAAGGACAAAAATAATTTAGTTTTTCCGCTTTTGTGTGTTTCAAAATCATTTTATATCGCTTTTACTTTGAATGCTTCCATATTCCGTTCTTGGCTGGCTTAGACGGAATGTATTGTGTAAGCCGTGTGCAACCTTTATCTGGAAATAATTGCTCATCCACGATCACCGAATCGAGCGGGATTGTAACTGCCGCCAAATTGGCCTGCAACATTTGCCAAGCATCGTCAATAGCAGCAGTTCTACTGTTGACTAATGGCTCCCGTCGCATATTTGCAATCAAGCGAATGAATTTTTTGAATGAAACAAATCACATTAGCTTATTTCTTTTAATAATAATACATACGTTTTCACTAATCGACGTACTAAACGTAATTAAACCTCAATAAAATTTAACGTTTTGCTCGTATCGCTTTAAAACTAGCTTTAATCGGTGCAGCACAGTTTTTTTTTTTTGAATATACGTACAACATTAAGGAGTTGTGAGAGTTTGAAAATCAAAAAGTCCTTCTCACAAATAGAAAGTTTGATAAAAATTTATTTCTCCCAAAAATATTAGAAAAAATTTTTAATATCGTAAATTATGTTTTTAACAAAGAAATTTACTGTTTTCAGAAGCGAAAATCCTATTCACAGAAATCTGATTGTCTGATTTGCAGCATAGAAGTATTCTTATTCAGGTCAAAAACTTTTTCTAAGCTCAACTTAAATTTGTTGAATTGTTTGCTTCACTTGAATATTAAAATCTTCCTTTTTATGCCCAAGATAAATCTTTTCATCTCAAAAACACAAAAAAACAAAAAAACAAGTAACAAAATTATAGTCGGTCTAGGCCGACCATACGATACCCTATACCATGGTTTAGAAACCTTATCTCTTCGGTCCAACTAACTGGATATAAAAAATAAGCAAAAACCAAATTTGAGTGGCATTGTTATTAATTTTTTTGGCTGTAGATAGGAAAAAGTTCATATCGGATGCTATATTTATATGGGGACTAATTGAAAAAATGGACCGATCCTGACCATATTTGGTAAAGTAACTTATATTTTGAAAAAATATACACGAACCAAATTTGAGAAAAATCTGTGCAATATTTTTGTTTTTTGATAGATTTAAGTGAAGATCGGGAAGCAGATCTATATGGGGCCTATGACTAAGAATTGTCCAAAAGGGTTTATTTTTGGACTACTGATTAGTGGATACAATAAACACATACAATCCCAATTTTACTAATATCTATATGATAATTTTGATCTTATGGCAATTTATGTCGATTTCATAGGGGTCATTTGTATGGGGACTAGGTCTGAACATGGACCGATTTTCACCAATTTCAATAACATTCACCCTATGACCGATAAAAGCTTATACCAAATTTTATCAAAATATATTCGTATTTGCGACCTGTAGTTTGATTACAAAGTTTACATGGACACACAGACGGACGGACGGACATCTCTAAAACGACTCAGAAAGTGATTCTGAGTCGATCGGTATAATAAAAGATGAGTCCAGGCACAAAGTGCTTTGTGCTGCTTTTTGTAACAACAAAAAATATTCGTCCTAGACCCATCTTTAATTATAGCGATCGACTTAGAATCACTAACTGATTCGATTTAACGATGTCCGTCCGTCCGTCCGTCTGTGTCCATGTAAACCTTGTAATCAAACTACAGGTCGTAAATATAAATATATTTTGATGAAATTTTGTATATAAGCTTTTATCGGGCATAGGATGAACGCTATTGAAACTGGTGAGAATCGGTCCATGTTCAGACCTAGCCCCCATATAAATTTTTCTTACTTGTTTTGTATCAGAAATCTTTTCGCCGAGATGCAGATTTTTAATAATTTCTTTTCTATTTATTTATTTTCTATTTATTTTTTTCGCTGGGTTATTTCATTTTATTATTTTAGCAGATGTTTTTTATAACATTAACGTGATGCAGAGTGTATTAAATTGGACTGCTGATGAAGCGAAAATTGCAAATTAGAATTTACAATAAAAATATTAAACATTTTTACGAAGATAACGGATTATAAACTAGTTTTTTAATAACAACAAAACCTTTTCTGTTACAAATTTAAGGATATATATTTCTAAAAGAAAAAATGTTAAAATAAAATAAAATTGCCCATTTTAATTGAAAAGCTAAAAGTTTATGCTAAAGAAGCTCCTTAAATTTTATATTGAAGCTAAAATAGATTTAGAAATGTTTTATTTTTAACCAATTTCAATTAATTAGTTTAACATTTGTGTTATTATTAGTTTAAGTTAAATTTCTGCAGGCATATTGTTAAGATTTTTAGACTTGCAATCGAATTTAGAACAGTATTTCCATTATTTAATACCTCACTTTAAAAAATATACTTCCGTATTAGATAATCGGCAGACTATTGTGTTTGCCTTTTGTTTATTCTACAAAGTTTATAACATCATAATATTTAATCATCATCATGATAAATTGCATTCAATTAAGTACGCTCAACGTACTCGTAGTATCACCTTGTTTGGTTATACAAATAAGGAAAAAAAAAAGAAATTCCAAATGCTGTTATCTTACAGTTTGTAATAATCTTTATGAAATAAAAAATAAATTTAACTACGGTTAACAAAAAACTTGCTAGTTTAAAAAGAATAATCGGCAACAATTTTTGTAAATTTTCATAATATAAGTTAAATATTAGAATTATTAATACACAAGTAAATTTACAAAATATGAAATTGGAATCACTAATTTACACAATATCTGATTAAAATAGAATTATTAAGAAATCAAAAAAAATACATAATATTAGTTGGCAGTTGTAAATCATAAATTTACCCAATATTGTTTTAAAATTAGAGTTGTAAAGGAGTTTGTAAATTAACAAAATATAAAGTTTAATTCGAAACAACTGTCTTTTATTTACACAATATTAGTTTAGAATTAGAATCATAAATAATTTATTAAGTGTGTAAATTTAATTTTGTAAATTTACACAATATTTGTTTAAAATTACAATTATAAGCTATTATGTAGTAAATTTGCAACGACTTATTTATAATAACTTTTTTTTGCTGGATTATTTTATTTTATTTTAACTTATTTTTTATAAATAATTTTTTAAATTTACACAATAATTTTTTAAAATTACCTAATAAGCGATTGATAAATTTGCAAAGAGTTAGTTCAAGGTTAGTATCATAAAGGAATTAGTAAATTGACACAACGCTGTTATACCTTCCACTCCAGTGTGCAGAGGGTATATATAAGTTTGTCATTCCGTTTGCGATAATTAGAAAAAAAATGTTGGACCCCATAAAATATATATATTTGTGATCCTTATAACAACCGGAGTTGATATAGCAATGTCTGTCTGTCCGTCTGTGGAAATCACGATGACGGCATCAATCGGGCAGCTAGGGTGCTCGTTGACATAAAAAATGATTCATTAGCATCCTGAAAAGTCTGCTATTTAAAATCGTCCAAATCGGTCGATTAGGACCCGAGATTTGAATGAAGAACTAAAAAAAGTCTTGAAAAAATATAATTTTCTATGTTGTTCTTGTCACGATCACGCCCTAAATAGTGCAGCTACAGTGATCATTTTTAGTGAGAATGATTCAGCTAATCCATGGGAAGATTTCTGTTTCAAAAATCATTAAAATTGGTGAAACAGGTCCAGGGAAATCTCTGAGAAATTAAAAAAAAAATGAAAAAGATGATGTTTCTATATTGTTCTTGTTGTTATTCTAAATGTTGTGTTGTTGTCATAGCTGGACTTGTTGTTTTTGTGGTACTTGTGGTAATAATATAATAAAAACTAACCCTTTGTAAATTTTTTTATTAACTCTGGTAGAAACTTTTAAAAGTTTCCATTGTTTTGGCATCACTGAAAAAATTTGTTAAATCATTTCTGTTATTACCATGAGCCTGCCTGCCAAATTTCAGATTGAATGGGTCACGGGAAAGGGGTTAAATCGATCCAAAATTTTTTCGACAAGCAGACACTACGAGTTGATATAAAGGGAGCAAAAATTCACCAACATCTAAAGCAAATAATGCCTAAATACCTAGTTGTTAATAAAAAAAAAAATGTAAATTTAGCAAAAAAAAAAAAAAAAAAATTATGTATTAATTTATTTAAAGAGAAAAACACAAAAATAACGTTTGATGTTGTATTTTTTGTGTGTAATATTTACATATACATACATAAACATATTAAATAATAAAAAAATATACATATATTATATATATGTATGTATATTATATATATTATATATATTATATATATGTATATCCATAACAACTGCATGTTAGAAATAAATCGGTATATTATTTTATTTATATAAAATTCTGCAATATTTTGTTGTGGGGAAAATACATTTCTTTTGCAGTAACAGAGTGTCACTTCATTTTGCTCAGCGTTACTATGCCACAATAGATGGCGCCACAATTTTTGTTTGTTCTAATTAGCTTTGCAATAGTTATTTCTATTTTAACATGAATGTCAATATTTTTCAAATATGTAGATATCATACAGAACAATGTTAAGAGTATACACGGGCTGGTCTTTTATTTTATACGTATTTTCATTATTCTTTTACAAATATGAACATAAGTTTGGCATATTAACTTTTTGTTGTCTTTACAAAATAGAGTTACCGAGTTCATCAATGAGTTTTTTGCTTTCAAAACAGTTCTACATAGTTATATAGAAATATTATTCCGCTTTACCTACAAAATATCTGATTGCGATTACATCTAATTTTTAAAAATTGTTTATAATTACTAAAGCATTATTATTCACATAAATACAAAATTGCACTTTTTAAATTTTCCATTCAAATTTAAGAAAATATCAATTCTAAAAACTAGAATTAAAAATTTCCAATTATAAATTAGAAAATATTAATTGAATTTCAGAAAATCATATCAAAACGTCGGAAATAATAATTTTAAATTTAGAAGACATCAATTGCATCTTTAATATATAAATTTTATTCGTTAAACACAAATTGAAATTCCAAAAAAAAAAAAAAAAAAAAAACACCAAATATGTTTACATTTAAAAATGTTTTAATTTAAAAAGAAATATTGCCATTCAGGAGATATTAATAACTTTTCAATACCGCGATTCAGTAACTTCTTTTAACGATAGTCGAATCGTTAAAAAAAGAAAATTGCAAAATTATCAGTAAAATTTTTAAACGATATTCGCTATTGTTAAAGTCAGCTGTTGTTGTTATCTAAACGACAACCATTTTTGTGTTGTTTATTCAATCGATAAAAACTTAAATTTTTAGGTTGAAATGTCGTCATACATAAATAAAAATCATAAAATAGTGAAAATATTTTGCTTTTATTAAAAACTTTTTTATATATATAAAAAAATTAAATAGCATATTCAATTCATTATTTCATTTTCAAATAAATAAACGGAAATATTAGTAAAAAAAAATAAAGATATTAAACATAAACATAAAATCATCCTGTTAAACACGAAGTAATTTGATTTTTTCTATTCTTTGCGTTTTTCGCTTATTTTGACAGAGATGCCACTCGTTTACAATTTAAATAAATAGAAAAACAGATTTGTCGACTGTCGTTAAGATGTCTGTACTTAGTGAATCACTTAATCCTTAGTGCAAACAACAATAGTTGTCGATATATTTTGCGATTGTCAGATCGTTGAATTTGAAATTTACAGAATCGCACTACAGAAAATATTAATTTAAATTCAATGAATTTAAGAAAACCTCAAATTATATTTAAGAATTGCTAACAAAAAAATTGTTACATAAGTAAACGTAATTTGATGAGAATGTTATTTTTTATATATAAATTTTCACAATTTTTTTGGATGAAAATTTGAAGTTTTTCAGAAAATAGAGAGAACAAATTATTTTATTTAAAATGTTTGGGACATTTGGTTTTTTGCGTTTGGCATCCCTTATTTGATTATTATTTATTATTATAAATTTATTGTCTATGTTTTCTAAATATGGCAATATTTAAAAAAAAAAGTTGAGAGAGCTTTTTTTCTTTTTGGTTATTATTTTGTTACTCCATCCGACCTATATGGCCACAATGAAGAAATATTTGGCCAGTTAAAAGAAACTATACAGCCATCTCCAATTAGCATGATTTAATGCATATAGCTACTCCACATAACCATTACCTTTGCAATGGAGGCTAAGGCGAGCTATTTAATTAGCAAAAACTAAATTAAACGAGAAGTTATGTCATATACCCGAATACGCATGCATATAGGTATATAACCTAAATGCATGGCGATCAGCAACCACGATGACCAAAAAGCAAACACCAAAATAAATCCGAAATAATAGAAAAGATGAAAACCAACCCAAAGAATTTGCTGAAATAATTTGGTATTAAGTTTAACAAATTGTTTACTTTTTCCAATATTTTGTTTACATTTATTATCAATCCTCAAACCGAGTTGGAGGGTATTACAGATTCGGCACAGCCGAATTTAACACTCTTACTTGTTAAAGTGATAACTTCTTCTAAAAGTAAATTTTCTTAGAAAGTTACCTCTTCTCAAACAAGGATCTTTTATATAAAATAAATTTTTTAAATATTTTTTTTTAAGTAAATTCTTTTAAAGCACTTTAAAAAAAAACACATTTTCCTGGTATATGGCAAACCAAAAATTGCTAAGATTTTTAGAAACTTTTGTTTTGAAATACCGCATAATTTTTATCACTCCAAACATTGAAAAGTATTATTCTATATTGTGACTATTGGTATTCTGTTGTAACGCATTGAACAATGAATTGCGATCCCATAAAATATTTGTATTCTTAATCTTTATAAGAACTCGAGTACATATAATGTCCGTATATGCGTCGGTCTGTCCGTCTTTTTAAATTACGGTCATTCAACAAAATAAACCATTTACTTGGGTAAAGTTAAAATAATATTGTTTGTCATTACTACGAGCAGGTGGGTATTTGGAATGGGTTAAATCGGGCATCACTGCGTCAAGATATAGGCTAAAAAATGGAGATGCCTCCAAAAATGGTAAAAAATCAGTGTATTTGCTGAAATAATTTGGTAGTAGTAATTTTAGTAGTTGTTTACTTTTTCAAATATTTTGTTTATATTTATTATCAATACTCAAACCGAGGTGGAGGGTATTAAAGATTCGGCACAGCCGAATTTAACACTCTTACTTGTTTAAAACTTATATCAACAAATCATAAGTTTTTATTATTCAACAATTAAACATGTTTAAAGTTACAACAAGCTTTGCATTCGATACACATATTTTTTTTTAACAAAACAACGGCCTACATACAATGATGAACCTTTATTAACATGTTTGGCCTCTTCGACCTGAAAAAAAAAACCAAGTAAAACACAATAATACAAGTGGCATCATATGGTAGCATCATGTTCATGACAGCCATATAATAGGGCGCTTCTCATTTTGCCTAGAGAAATGAAAATTAATGTTTCGTGAAAGCTTATGTTAAAAAAGAATTTTGAATATTTTAGGAAAGTTATTTTATGAAAATCGAAGAAATTGTTAAAAAGGTTTTAGAAATTTTTTGAGAAACTTCAACTTTCGGGTTCTCTAAATGAGTCCTAGGTAGTGGGAAAATGCTTCATAATGACAAAATTTTGGAGGGTTCAAAACCTTAAAAATTACTCTTAAAGGATACCTAGTGCTTTCTAGGCAGTCTTTTGTAGTAGTAAGTACTTAATAAGTCTTATTGGATTATAGAAGGAAGATTTAGAAAAAATCACAAAAATTGTGATATATTTCACATTTTTAAAAGTAATTTCTGCGCTTGTTGTTTGATCTATTTCTTTCTCTTTTTGTATACAATATAAAGTATAAAATCGGCGTTTCCAATAATAATAATACTTTGAATTTTATAAAGAATTTTTATTTTTTAATTCCCGAATAACATTATAGCTTCAATTGACCCAACCCATAATATTGATCTTTATATATTTTTATATTATTTAATCGATTATACTTCATTTGCAAAATACGTAAAATAAATATAGCAGCAATGTCTAGAAATGTGAACTATATTAATTTTTTTTTTGTATAATAATGAGTAATGGCGTATGATTAATATTAATTCAGTAATTGTAACGGAAAATCCTTTATAACTTCTTTGTTTCTAAATCTATAATAAACTTTCCAAAAGTATTTTATTTCGAAGATGTGAGGCTGTTGAATTATGAAAAAATGTTTTTAAAACTTTAAACATAAATTTCAATAAAATGACTTGGTAGTAAATATTTTAAAATTGTTAAAAGATAAGAATATAAAATTTTGGTTCCAATGTCATTTAGTATAGAAAAAAATAAAATTTTTTAAATTTATGGGAAGTTTTTATTATTTCCCAATTTTAAATATTATTATTTCAGTGAGCTTCATTAGAACTCTTTGCAGTCGTAAATGGTGCCTTATCACAATAAGGGGTTCCCTAGTAATTTATGCAACCATCAGCGAACAATCTAAAAAATTCTTATATAAATTAAAATGCGTTATGAAGTTTAATTTAGATATAAATTTATGATCCACTAAGAAATTTAACAAACTGAAAGTAAAATAACTTCGAACTCCGCTCGAGCAACTGGAACTGACAAAACAGTCTAATTGATATTGATACAAATTTTTTATTCATATATTTTTTCCAAACAAAAAAAAAATGTTTTGAATTATATTTCCAAAAATGTCAACAATAAGTTATTTTTGTGCAACTCAAAATATAACTAAATGATTAATGGTATTTTAATTAATAAACAAATATTCAAAATAATTTAAAAAGTGAATTACAACAGACAACTGAAATTGAAGAAAATATTGTTTTGGGAAAAATTCTACATGTCTCATATTTAATTTCAAATTTAGTTTTTTTTATAGTATTTTTATTTGCAAAATGATTTTATGGGTTCTCTGAAATAATTAATACAGAGAAAAATATTAATGCATTCGCGTTAGTTTGGCCAAAGGCCAATAGACTGCAAAAGTTTGTGTACTCTCTCATGTGTAAAACAAAGCAAAGTGTTAAAAATCTAAAATTATTTGCTCAAACACTTTTTACGTGTAGTTCGCAGAGTTTCATGACCACATTTGTTAAAAATAACTAATGCATGCGATTGTTTTTTTTTTCTTTTTTTTTCTTTTGTTGAGATTTTAATTGCGTAGACGACTAGTTGTCGAAATGGTCAGGCATATAAATTGATGTAATTGATGATTAATCTTAAAAGATTTTGTTGATGTGAGAATAATTTGAAAAGAGATTTAAGAATATTAAATATAAAGCTGGACATATTTTTAAATAATTTGAAAGAGAAGGTGCATTTTTTCTAAAATAAAAAATGTAAAAAAAATTATCTGAAAAATATCATATTCCATCATTTACACCAGTTACCGCTTTTTGGATAATATTTAATATATAATTATTTTCACAAAAATTGTTGTGTTCAAACTAAAATATTTGTTTTTTTTTAAATTTATTTTTATATATTATTTTATAATTTATTTTTCCTAAAACTAATGTTATAAAATAATTTTTAACTTTAAAAAAAAAAATGTTTTGCTAAATAAAATTTACATAAAAAGTTATTGTGTTAAAAATAAAATATTTTTTGTTTTTAACATAATATAAAATTATTGTTATATTCATCCAAACCTGGAATAATTTTTTTTAATAAAGTTTAAAATAATTCTCAACTTCAACATAAAAACAAACTTATATTAAAAATAAAATATTTATTTTTAATTTAAAAGATGAATATAAATCTAAAGCTGAAAAGAATAATTTTTTTCAAAAAAATTCTTGTTAATTATAACCTCTTTTTTACATAAAGTAGTAAATAATAATAAAATTTAAAATTTAAAAAAAAAATGGACCTATCCTGACCATATTTAGTAAAGTCACTTATATTTTGAAAAATATATACAAACCAAATTTGAGGAAAATCTGTGTAATATTTTGTTTTTTGATAAATTTAAGTGAAAATCGGGAAACAGCTTTATATAGGGGGGCTATGACAAAGAATTGCCAAATGTTTTTTTTTTAAGAAATGATAAGTAGATGTAATAAACATACACAAACCCATTTTCACTGAAATCTATATAATAATTTGGATCTTATGGCAATTTAAGTCGATTTCATAGTTTCTAACTCAACCATTAAAATATATATTTTTAATTTATCTTCATATTCATCGAAAGTTGAAAAAATTATTTTCTTTGTTTCTTTATATGATTTTTTTTTTCTTTTTCATTCATAAGAAAAATCCTAAAGTTCAAAATAATGCTTAACTAAAAAAAAACCAAGTGAGAAAATTATAGTCGGTCTGGACCCGATACCCTATACCATGATTAAGAGACCATATCTCTTCGGTCCAATTAATTGGATATAGTAAATAAGCATAAACCAAATTTGAGTGGCATTGTTAATAATTTTTTTGGCTGCAGATATGAAAAAGTTCATATCAGATGTCATATTTATAAAGGACTAGATCGAAAAATGGACCGATCCTGACCATATTTAGTAAAGTTACTTTAAGTGAAAATCGGGAAACAGCTTTATATGGGGGCTATGACAAAGAAATGCCATATGGGTTTTTTTTTTTTGGACAACTGATAAATAGATGTAATAAACATATACAAACCCATTTTGTGAGATCTATATAATGATTTGGATCTTATGGCATTTTAAGTCGATTTCATAGGGAACATTTGTATGGGGCCTAGGTCTGAACAAGGACCGAATTTCACCAATTTTCATGGCGTTCATCCTATGGCCGATAAAAGTTTATGTACCAACTTTCATTAAAATATATTCATATTTGCGACCCGTAGTTTGATTACAAGATTTACATGGACAAACGATCAAATATTTTTGGTAGTTACAAACAGCAGCACAAAGTCATTATACCCAAACCACAAAGTGGTATAGGTTATAAAAATAATGATAATAAAATTTTATATAACAAAAGTTATTGTGTTAAAAACAAAATATTTCCTGTTGTTAATATAATATACATATATTTTGATATTCATCCAAAGATCGAAACATTTTTTTTTAATATTTTATTATATTATATTTATTTAAAAATTTTCAACTTTAACTAAAAAACAATATATTAAAAATAAAATATTTTTTTTTATTTTTTTTTCTTATATGCATCTAAAGCTGAAAAATTATTTTCTTTGTTGCTTTATATGTTTTTTTCTATTTTTTTATATTCATAAAAAAAACTCCTGAAGTTAAAAAGAATAGAAATAAAATTTTTAAAATTTTACTTTAAGAAATTTTGTATTCCAAGTAAAATATTTATTTCTCTTTAGATATTATTTTTATAATCATCCAAAGCCGGAAAAATGATTTTCATTTTGAAAAATATGCCTAAAGTTGACAGTAATTCTCAAATTAAAAAAAAAAACTAGCTTTTAGAAAAAATTTTCCTTAAAATTAATTCCCTAAATTCGTTTTCAAAGAAAAAAAATAAATATATGCATATATATAATTAAAGACAATATGTGGACTTAAATAACTTATCGAGTTGCAAATGCGTTACAATGGAGGGTACAAAAATATATCCTTAAAATTTTTTTATTTATTTATTTTTTACTCATCTAAAGTTGAATATAAAAATAAAAAAAATAAGAGTGTTAAATTCGGCTGTGCCGAATCTCTGAAACCCTCCACCCGTGTTCTAAACACAAAAATATCATCCAAGTTGTCAACACTTAAAGACAAAAAATGCTAGATGTCAAATTATAATAGCTAATTTTTTAACAATGATGTTTAAAATTAATACGATAAATAACAAAAATATTAGGTGTTTTCGTAATATTATTTTAAATTAAAGAAATTATTAAATCCAATCAATGAAAAAAAAAAACAGATACAATTTCATTATACCCTACATTCCAGTGTGCAGAGGGTATATATAAGCTTATCATTCCGTTTGTAATAATTGGAAAAAAAAATGTGGACCCCATAAAATATATATATTTGTGATCCTTATAACAACCGGAGTTGATATAGCGATGGCCGTCTGTCCGTCTGTGGAAATCACGATGACGGCATCAATCAGGCAGAGAGGGTGCTCTTTGATATAACAAATGATTCAATAACTTCCTGGGAAGTTTGCCGTTTAAAATTGTCCAAATCGGTCAATTAGGGCCCGAGATTTGAATGAAGAACTAAAAAAAGTCTTGAAAAAATATAATTTTCTATGTTGTTCTTGTCACGATCACGCCCTCAATAGGATAGCGAAGCTGAGCATTTTTAGTGAGAATGATTCTCCAAGTTCATGGGAAGATTTATATTTCAAAAATCATTAAAATCGGTGGAATAGGTCCAGGGAAATCTCTGAACAATTAAAAAAAAAATTAAAAATATGATGTTTCTATATTGTTCATATTATTATTCTAAATATTGTATTGTTGTCATAGCTGGACTTGTTGTTTTGGTGGTCATTGATATAATATAATAAAAACTAACCCTTTGTACATTTTTTTTTATCAACTCTGGTAGAAAAATTTAAAAGTTTCCATTGTTTTGGCATCACTAAAAAAATTTATTAGATCATTTCTGTCATTACCACGAGCCTGCCTGCAAACTTTCAGATCGATTGGGACACGGGAAAGGGGCTAAAATCGATCCCTAATTTTTTGCGACGAGCAGACACTACGAGTTAATATAAAGGGAGTAAAAATTCACCAATTTAGCAAAAAAAATTTTAATGTATTAATTTATTTAAAAAGAAAAACTCAAAAATAACGTTTGATGTTGTATTTTTTGTGTGTAATATTTACATATACATACATACACATATTAAATAATACAAATAATATACATATATTCTGTATATGTATATCCATAACAACTGCATGTTAGAAATAAATCGGTATATTATTTTATTTACATAAATTTCTGCAATATTTTGTTGTGGGGAAAATTCATTTCTTTTGCATTAACATAGTGTCGATTCATTTTGCTCAGCGTGACTATGCCACAGTAGATGGCGCCACAATTTTTGTTCTAATGAGCTTTGCAATACATAGTTATTTCTATTTTAACATGAATGTCAATATTTTCAAATAGATATCATACAGCACAATGTTAAGAGTATACTCTTATATATACACGGGCTGGCCTTTTATTTCATACATTTTTTCATTATTCTTTTACAAATATGAACATAAGTTTGGCATATTAACTTATTGTTGTCTTCACAAAATAGCGTTACCGAGTTATCAATGAGTTTTTTGCTTTCAAAAAAGTTCTACGTAGTTATATAGAATTGTTATTCTGCTTTACCTACAAAATATCTGATTGCGATTACATCTAATTTTTAAAAATTGTTTATAATTACTAAAGCATTATTATTCACAAAAATGCAAAATTGCACTTTTTAAGTTTTCCATTAAAATTTTAGAAAATATCAATTCTAAAAATTGGAATTTAAATTTCCAATTATAAATTAGAAAATACTAACTGAATTTCAGAAAATCATATCAAAACGTCGGAAATAATAATTTTAAATTTAGAAGACATCAATTGCATCTTTAATATATAAATTTTATTTGTTAAACACAATTTGAAATTCCAAAAAAAAAACACCAAATATGTTTACATTTAAAAATGTTTACATTTAAAAAAAATATTGCCATTCAGGAGAAATTAATAACTTTTCAGTACCGCGATACAGTAACTTCTTTTAACGATAGTCGATTCGTTGAAAAAAGAAAATTGTAAAATTATCAGTAAAATAGAAAAGAAGAAAACCAACCCAAAGAATTTGCTGAAATAATTTCGTATTAAGTTTAACAAATTGTTTACTTTTTCCAATATTTTGTTTGCATTTATTATCAATACTCAAACCGAGGTGGAGGGTATCAAAGATTCGGCACAGCCGAATTTAACACTCTTACTTGTTTTTGCTTGTTGGTGTTTTTTTTTTGTCCATGTGAACGTTGACATTAACAAGAGAAAAAAATTGAAACAAGAAGCAAACAAAATTGTGTATGCATCGCTGATACATATGCTTCATGTTCTGTTACCTAAAAATATTTTTCACTATTTTTTCTAGTTTTTGATATGAAATTTTATCGCGGTATATTTACATTTTTTTACGTTATTCCCCACCTCTTTAGTATAGAGGCTCCAAATTTAATACTACATTGCTGCAGTTTAGGACGGATATTTTGAGCGCGACCCACTCGGCACTTAACGAACAGGAGAATGTTTTCGACAGAGAGACAGACGGACATCTCCAGATCGCCTTTTCCTTTTACAAGGATCAAAAATATATATAGTTTATGGGGTCTCCGGAATTTATTTCGATGAGTTGAAAACGGATTGAGTAATTTTTATGCGATTTTCGTGATTTTTTTCTTCTTTTTTTTTCTAAAGCTGGTAAAATTATCTGCAATATGATTTGGAATACTTTTTCTGTTTCATTGAAAAAGAGTTTCAGTTTCGTATGAGAAAAATATAAATAAAAAACCAAAATAACTTTGCAAATTAAGTTTACCATCATGTAATTAAATTATTAATTTATTGACTAAAAACAAAAAACCGTTAAAATTTCGAAAAATCCAATATTATACGAAAATTTCTTAGGTCATGTTTATCGTCGCCACAAAATTTAAGCTCGACTGGATCACAGGAAAAGGGTTAAAAATCGGCAGACAAACCGACACTACGAGCTAAAGTAGAGGGAGTAATACAATTTTGATATCCTCAAAAAAAAAAAAAAAAATGAAAATCTGAAAATATTATCTAATTATGTTAGAAGTTCGAAAAATAAAATTTTACTAGCCTTGAAAAATAAAATCGGTTTAAATTTTTTCCCATTATTGTGTTAGCAGTTCGAAAAATATTCCTTTTAAGAAATATCGCTTTCAAAATATTGTTTTTAATAAAAAACTAAAAATTTTTTTATTGTTTTAAAAAACAAAATAAAAATAAATATTTTCTGTTTAACATTATTTTTTTTTTATGAAACACTTTTGAACATACTTCATTTGAATCGAAAGAGTACGAATTTTTCACAATTTCGATATAAATATTACCTCATATTTGTTTTCCGCAAAGTTAAAATTTGTGATTATTTTTTTTTTAGCGGCTGTCATTTATTTTTGGAGAGATCCATTTTTGTAATGATTGTCATAATTTAATAGAGTATTGTTATCATATATAACATTTGATTGGAGTATTAAGTACTTGAGATAAAGCTATTCGTATCTCTTTATTCGGAAGCACTTTATTTTGATTTCAATTGCATTCTATTGGCATGTTTATAGTTGTTTAAAAGAACTTCCTATAAAAGCAGGAAAAAACTAAAACTTTTATTTTAGATATTTATTTATGAAGCAAATTTTAAAACTTCTGCTTAACTGAATGAGAATCTTTAGTGCAGTCCAAAATATTTCATAATGAAACAAAAACATATACGAAACATGTTTAACATCATCATAATTACCAAACAAAATTTATGTCAGGAAATGGCGTGCTATTATTATCATTTTTGAGGTACACATATAATTGAAAGAATTAAAAAAAAAAAAACATATTGACCTTCATGTAAATACAAAATTTTTTCAATAATCATAATTATGTTTAAAGTCTCTCAGGAATATTAATTAGCACTTGTAAAAAATACCAAAAAAAAACAGTTAAATAAAACACCTTTGAAACTTTTAAACCTCAAAGTTCATTTAAGGTCTTGAGTGTAATCAAAACTCCAGCCAACATTTGAGTATTTAAATTACTAACACAATATTTGATTTCTTTTAAATTGTTAATTAATAATCAAATATTTCTTACAAATGTTTATGCTCAAGTGACAAAATATAGCTTAGAGGTTTTGAGGGTTATTGATAAAATGGTAATGAACTTGAAATTATTTTTTTTTCTTTTTTTATTTTTTCTTAAAGCAATTTCTGTTCGTTGTTGTTGTTACAAAATATTTAATTTTATGCATATTTGTCGTTTTTGTTTTCTGTAGTTGTTGTTGTTATTAATAGTCGAATCATGTTATGATTTTCAAGCTTTGTTAGCATATTGAAATTTGGCTTTTGTTTCTGATTTTTTAATAAAAGTTTAAGTTTACGGTAGCAATTCATGTTTTTTTTTTTTGTGATTCGATGTTGTTTTTTTTATATAGACGTATTACTAATTAGTCAAAATCATTTTAAGGTTTTAGTGATTTGTTAACGAAAATTTAACCATAAATCTGAATTGCTGATTTTATTTGTTTTTGCATTCTTTTTCCAATAATCGTAAATTTTAAAAACACGCATGTTGAGAATTTTGATAAATATTTATAAACAAAATTTCGGATTTTTAGTTAAAATCAGAACTTGATTTATTTTTTAAGACAATAAATAATGTAGCAAAAAATAGCTTTTTTTAATTTATAGAATCAATAAAAATAGTCTGGCACTGGATTTTTATACTAGTTAGTCCTAAGGTTCCTAAGGCGCATTTGAAATACAATATATGATCTTCATAAAAAGTATTTGTCTAAGAAAGGCAAATTTTGAGGAAAATTCCTTTTTCATAAAAGGCACTTATTTAAGAGAAAATGCTTTTATAAGAAAAGGTACCTTTTCCAGAAATGGTACTTTGTAAGAAGTGGTAATTTTTTAAGATACTTTATTAGGAAAAGTTACTTTTTTAGGAAAATGTATTTTTTTTTAAATGGTTCTTTTTTTAGGAAAAAATTAATTTTTTAAGGAAAGGTACTTCTTAAGAAGAGGTAATTTTTAAGAGAAAGTACTTTTTTAAGAAAATGTACTTTTTTAAGAGAAGCTACTTTTTACGAAAACGTACTTCTTTGGTATAAGGCACTTTTTTAAGAAAATTTAATTTTTGCAGAAAATTTCCTTTTTTAAGAAAAAGTTCTTTTTTAAGAAAAGGTACTTCTATAAAGAAGGTACTTTTTTAAGAAAATTTACTTGTTTAAGAAATGGTTTTTTTTAGGAAGAGTTAATTTTTTGAGAAATTGTACTTTTTAAGCAAATGTATTTTTTTTTTAAAAAATTTTCTTTTTCAAGAATGTACTTTTTTAAGGAAAGGTTTACTTTTAAGAAAAAGTATTTAAAAAAATATTATTTTTATATAAGGTACTTTTGTAAGAAAACAAATTTTTTTAGAAAAAGTGTTTTTTTAAGAAAATGTACTTTTTAAGGAAAACTATTTTTTTAGAAAATGTCCTTTTTTAGGAACATGTACTTTTTTAATAAAGTTTTTTTTATAAAATTTACTTTTTTAAGAAAAAGAACTCACTAAGAAGAGATAAGATAGAAGATAAGGTACTTTTTCAGAGAAGGAACTTTTTGAAGAAAAAGGCACTGTTTTTAATCAAAATAATTTTAAAAAAAACTTTTTTTTAAAGAAAAAATAAGGATTTAAAAAAGGGTACCTTTTTAAAATAAAATTACCTCTTTAAGGAAATCTTTTTTTTTTTTTAAAAAATTGTATTTTTTAAACTCTTTCTTTTAACTCATACTCTCTGTCTGTCTGTATGTCTGTCGTGGGGCAACCGCATTGCCCCTTATCTAATTGATCTGAAACTTGGCCCTTAGTCTTGTTCTGACTACAGATTAATTTTGGGGTAGTCACGCACTGTCGCGGAGTGATATAAATATCATTTCCCCACATCCGATCGAACTGAAGCTTGGCCCATACACTTGCTGTGAAAAAAAGATTAAATTTGACATAGTCCCGCACAGTCACACATAGTCACGCACAAACACGCATAGTCACGCACAGTCAATGAGAGACTTAAAACGGATTTCCCCTCATCCAATCAATCCTAAAGTCGATATAATTGCTGTAAAGAAAAATTAACTTCGACATAGTCACGCATAGTCACCCATAGTCACACACAGTCATGGAGTGATTTAAAACCGATTTCCCCCTATCCGATCAATCTGAAACTTGGTTGATAGACTTGCTGTGATAAAAGATTAATTTTGACATAGTCACGCACATTCACGCACAGTCACGCACAGTTACGGAGAGATTTAAAACTCATATGCATAAGGAAAGTAAGAGTTTTAATAAAAACTCTGTTTCTATGGCTTGGATTATTAGGAAAAATATTTTTTTAAGAAGGGGGTTTTTTACGTACGGACCTTATTAATAAGATCTAATTTTTTTAAGAAGAGTAATTTTTTTTAGAAAATTTAGTTTTCTAAAAGAAATTTTTAAAAAACAACTATTATTATTTTAAGAAAATGTTCTTTTTAAGGAAAACTACTACACACGTACTGGCATGTTTGGTTGTGCAATTGAACGATCTCATTGAAAGTCGGGCGTGAAGAATAAGTTTGCATACCATACCGCTCGTATATATAGTTTGTGATAACCGCAGAAGAATTTACAGCACTAAGAATAACACGATTCGTTTTTTCGTTTTTTGATGAGTAAAAATCTATACGCGCAGGGGGGTAAATTTTTATTTCACAATACAATCACAAAAACAGCGTAACATATAACGCGTAAGACACAATCGGTGAAAAAATTATGATATGTAATAACATTCTTGAAAATGAAAAATAAAAATTAAAAACGAAAAAGGAAAAATGGGAAATGAAAAATGGAAAATAAAGAATGGAAAATAAAAAGTGAAGAGTGAAAAGTGAAAAATGAAAAATGAAAAATGAAAAATGAAAAATGATAAATGAAAAATGAAAAATGAAAAACGAAAACCGAAAAATGGAAAATAAAAAATTAAAAATGAAAACTGAAAAATAAAAAATGAAAAGAAAAATGAAAAATTAAAAATTAAAAATGAAAAATGGAAAATAAAAATTGAAAAATGAAAAATAAAAAATTAAAAATGAAATATAAAAAATGAAAAACGAAAAATTAAAAAAAAAAAAATAAAAAATTAAAAATTAAAAAAAAAAATGAAACACGAAAAATTAAAAATGAAAAATAAAAAATGAAAAATTAAAAATGAAAAATAAAAATAAAAGAAAAAGAAAAACGAAAAACTAAAAATGAAAAATAAAAAATGAAAAACAAAAAAATGATAAATAAGGAATAAAAAATAAAAAATAAAAAATGAAAAACGAAAAATGAAAAATAAAAAAGGAAAAATAAAAAATAAAAAATGAAAAACGAAAACCGAAAAATTAAAAATGAAAACTGAAATATAAAAATGAATAATTAAAAATGAAAAATAAAAAATAAAAATGAAAAATGAAAAACGAAAAAAGCAAAATGAAAAATGAAAAATAATAAATGAAAAGTGAAACATAAAAAATTAAACGTGAAAAATGAAAAAAAAAGAAAACGAAATATTAAAAATGAAAAATAAAAAACAAAAAACGAAAAATTAAAATGAATAATAAAAAATTAAAAATTACAAATGATAAATAAAAAATTAAAAATGAAAAGAAAAATGAAAAATGAAAAACGAAAAACGAAAAATGAAAAATTAAAAATAAAAAATTAAAAATTAAAAATAATAATAATAAACATAATGAAAAATAAAAAATAAGAACAGGTACTTTTTTAAGAAAATGTACTATTTTAAGAAAATGCACTCTCAAGAAATAGAAGATACTTTTCAAGAAGAGGCACTTTTTCAGGAAAAGGCACTTTTTTAATAAAAATATTTCTTAAAAATACTTTTTTAATAAAAACTTAGTTTTTTATGGAAATGTACTTTTTTTCTAAGAAATTGTACTTTTTTTAGGAAAAAATATTTTTTTAAGAAAAATTAATTTTAAGGAAATTTAATTTTTCAAGAGAAGGCACTTTTTTAAGAAAAGACACTTTTTAAGAAAAGGTACTTTTTTAAGGGCCATTATTACAACTTGCCAATAGCTAAAGTTAGGATGTTATCAGGCAGATTATTAGTTTTTCGTTATTACAACTATACTTTAAGCTAAAAGTGACCGATAAGCTAAAGGGAAGACATTGTTGCCTTTAACTTTTAACGTGAGGTTTATGTATTTAATATTGCCACATTTCTCAATTTAGTTTTGGAAATAAATTTATTTATAGATACTTAAATATATGCTTGTATATTTTTAAAAAGTTTTATTACACATTTACAATAATTATGCAACTTATAATAAAGGTTTTTGGTTTTTATTCTATTGTTTTTATTGTTTATTTGCGAACAACTAAAGGAACGTTGCCACTATGTATTGTGATAAATCAATTCATTTGGTCAAAAGTAATCGGTGTTTCCTTTGGTGCTGCCACAATATCAAAAATATTAATTTAATTTTAATGGAAAGTTGTAATAACGAAAAGAAGTTAAAGGTAACTTTATTGTTTACTTTAGCTAAAGTTACCTTTAACTAACATTTACTTTAAAGGCAAGTTGTAATAATGGCCCTAAGTGGACTAATTTTTTAAGAGAATTAGTATACTTTTTAGTAAAAGTATACTAATCGACTTTTTTGTATACTAGTCCACATACTAAACGTCATTAAACCTTAATAAAATGTAAACTATTGCTCGTAGCAAAACCAGCTTTAATAGATTCAGCACACTTTTTTCTTGGAACACATGTACGATTCGGGAATTCAACCCATACAACATTATGCAGTTGTGAGAATTTTAAAATCAAAAAGGTCCCCGAGGAAATTCTCACAAACAGAAGAGTTAATATTATGGTGTTGAATGGAAAACATTTGTTTTTCATTGCTCGATTTAAATTTTTATGTCGTTGAATCCTGTCCATGGTGTTACTGCACTTCAAATATTGTTCAGTGTATTAATTTTATTGAAACATTTTTAGTTTAATTCAAAACTAACGCAAAAACTTTTATGCTTGCTTGACCAAACTTAAGTGACGAAATTTCGCGATTTTGAAATATATATCGCACCTGTACCTCTAAAGTGAGTCAACTCAAAATTTACAAATTTTCAGTAGAAGCAAAAAACGGTTTTTTTTAATATTTACTATAAAATTTAAAATCATTTCTTTCATTACAAAGAATTGCGAATAATTAGTATACAACAGTAGTTGTTTTTGCGAGTTTTTCAGTGATCATCAAAAATAACAAGTTTTTTGGGTGGAACTCAAAATATGTCTCTTCAGTGGATTCCAAAGAAGCTACTCTTATAACACAAAGAGGGTTACAACTGTATTTTTTTTTTTTTTTGCGAAAGACTAGAAAAATCGATGTAAGATTTTTACAATGGATAGATATGACCACTGTGTATCGTTTTCTTGCAAAAAGTGAAAATTGAAAAATTTTTAGCTGACTCACTTTAGAGGTACAGGTGCGATATGCCGGCTTCTGAACATACTCATACAACGCACTTATAATTAATAAGAATCATTAATACTATTTTTATATGATAGAGAAGTACAATGGATTTCAACCCCAGCAAATATAAATAATATTCTGTATTTGCTGTAAAAATTTTATTGGAAATATTTTAATTAAATTTTAATTTAAGGAGCCTAGGTCTTATTTATAATAGCTACGCAGGTAAAATTAATATAATTATTTTTAAATAATTCATAAATAAAATAGCGAGATTAAATAGGTTGGAAAGACGATTTTTACATCATCTTTTCTTAATTAAAACAGATTTTTTCTAAATCCTTTATTATCTGAAATTTTCGTGCCATTCTCAGTGGATTATAAACTGTCTATCTGTATTTTATGGCAACAAAATCTGAGCATCAAAGATATATCCAAGTGATATAGAAGCTATTCTCTGGATTCGTATGCAGTAAAAATTTGAATCGGTAATAATAATTTCATATGAGTAAAAAAAAACAATTTTTCTTAAGAAATAACTCTTTCTTACAAAAGAACCTATTTTTAAAAAAGTACATCTTCTTAAAAAAAGTATTTTTCCTTAAAATAGTACCTTTACTTAAATAATTACCTTGTCAAAAAAAGTAAATTTTCTGAAAAAAGTAGCCTATCTTAAAAAGAGCCCCTTCTTAAAAGAATAAATTCTGAAAGAAGTACATTACTCTTTCATATAAAACTACATTTACTTTAATAAAAGTAACTTTTTTTAAATAAGTAAATTTTCTTCAAAAAATACACTTTCTTAAAAAATTTACTTTTTTTAAAGTACCTTTTCTTAGAAAAGCACATTCTCTCAATATAATACCTTTTCTAAAAGAAGTTCCTTTTCTAGAAGAGTATCAATTTTTAAACAAGTACCTTTTAAGTATTTCTTTTTAAAGTACTTAAAAAAAGTCTATTTTCTTTAAAAAAAGTATCTGTTTTTTGAAATGAATTTTTCAACAGCCATCTTCGCGCCTTACAGCTAACTGGTATTAACATACAAATTTAGGTGGGCGGTATTAAAAATTTGCCATGGCCAAATTAAATGCTGTTACTTATTTCTTCTGTTTAATAGTTTTATTGATAATGACGGTCAAACTTTTTAAGCAAATTTTTTATCTTAATTAATAACGATAAGAATATTTTTCTTAACAAAACTATATACACAAACAAATTAAATAGTTTTTTCTAGTAAATTTTATTATAGTATTTACGTAATACCCATTGATAAATATCGATTGTGCTGGAAAAAAGAAATAATTAATTAATAAATTTACTTTCAAGGGAAAATCCAACAATACTTATTATCCAAGAACAGAATCAACAATGGCCTTCAACTAGATATTAAATGGAGTAATAGTACTTTTAAAATTTTCTATTTCATGATTTTAGTTCTTTTTAAAACAGCTAGAGAATTAAATTTTTCAAAAAAGATATTTCAGTACTTGTACTTGTTCCACAATTCCGCTGAGAGAAATTATCAATCAATTTTTTCGCAAATAAATTATTCTGAAGACATAAATATATTGTAGGTTAGGTTAGGTTAGAAGTGGCTGCTAATCGTAAGGAAAAGCACACTTAGACTCTGGCGTCCGTTGTGATACCACGGGACGAATAGGTGTTCCCCTCAGTCCCCATCGTAGAACCAGTTTGAGCTCTTGATGAAGCCCCTGATGTTTAAAATTTCCACATTTGAGAGATCAGAGAGATCGTGAAGAAACGGCGATCCCAATGTTCGAAGTCTCATTCTGGAGAGCGCCGGGCAATAGCAAAGGAAGTGTCCTATGATCTCCACCTCCTCCACATCCATGCAGCTACGGCAGAAGTCATTTTATGAGACCCTGAGGTGTTCAGCGTGTCTCCGTATAAGGCAGTTCCCAGTGATAACAGCAACTACCGTTGAAATCTCCCCACGGGAGAGTGATAGTAGCGCACTAGTGCGCTTATGATGATTCAGAGGCTAGATTTGTCTCGCGATCCTGCACGTTGATCTATTAGCCCATCTGTTGTCCGTTATGCCAGCGGTGTGAAGCCAAAGTTCCAGCTTGCACGATTCCAGTGGTATACCAACACATGCCAAGTACGCTGGAACTCGTAAGGTACTGCCCTGTCTTGCCAGCTCATCAGCTTTACAGTTTCCCGGTATACTCCTGTGCCCTGGAGCCCTTAATAGTTTAATATCGAACTGCTTGGCCATCTCATTTAAAGACGTGCGGCAGTTAAGGGTGGTTCTTGTTTGCAGAAACATTGATTCCAAGGATTTTACCGCGGCCTGACTATCAGAGAAGATGTTGACTGCGGTTGTAGACAGAATTTATCGACCCAACCAGTCAGCCAGTACCTCTGCCTGATATACACTGCAATGGTCTGGCAGCCTGCGAGCCAGATTTAGTCCAAGCTCATTTGAATAGACTCCGAAACCAACTTGATCACACAATTCTGATCCGTTAGTGTAGAAATTTATGGAACGCCCGCTACATGGAATCCTCCCTGACCAAGATTCACTGGTCGGTATTAGAATGTTGTAGTGTCGTTCGAATACACTCCTCGGAGTCAAGATCACTCCACGGCCACAATTATGACCACGCCATTGTAGTGTACTTCTTAGTCGAATGGCCGATGAGGCCGCCGACTGCTTTCGTACGGGATGTCATGCTTTTGCACGACATCCAGTTTTTCTTCCGGCCATAGCTCTCCAAGTTTGCTGACGGCAGCCTTATACAGGGCTATTGATCGTTGCTCAGCAAAACCTATCAACTTTACATGGCCTTGATACCAGCCTGCATCGCCTGTGTAACCATATTTGTTTGCTTTATTGATGAACTTTAATACAAAACACTTGACTCAAGGTCGTTGTTAGGCAACATTCGTAAATCTTCAGATAATGACTTAATTTTAACTTTCATTTATTTTGAAATTGAAACAGCTTCAATTTCCTAAACTTTTATGAAAATCATAACTTAAAAATGTAAATTTTTCTAATACAAAAATATCAGGCAACCGGTTCTTTTAAACCTTAGAATATAAAACAGTTTTTTTTTTTTGAAAAAGCCGCCAAAAGCAGTTTTTTTAATTTTGTTTTTGGTCTTAATTCTGAAAGTATTTGCAATAAATTTTATTTATTTAAAAAATTATCATACACAATTTCAAGAATTAATCTGGCGAAAAAAATGGAATAAGAATCAAAAATGACACAAGCTTCTAAACATACAATTACCAACACCTCATTATTTAATATTATTTGTGTTTATTGTTGAGGTTCTAAGAAATATATTGTGTTTTTGGGCCACTCATTCCATATCTGTAAATTAATAATGCGTGTATGTTTATTAATAACATTGACACCTTTTTTCTTTTTGAAATATGTTGGTGTTTGGTGGCTAGAATTAGGAACACCTAATATATTATATGATAACTAACAGTTTTATAGCCTATTGTAAGACTAATTAGGTAATTTATTCGAAATGTTGCTTCGGAAACACAATTTTTCTGTTTATGCTAATTATTCGGCTAAATATATTGTAATTTACTAGTTCTGAGTGGTCCCAGAACATCATTACCCTGTTATTGTTTATTCAAGACAATACACCAATTCAGAGATTTGCTATTGCACTGGCCAATATCAATGATTTAAAATTTGAATTGCTTTATCACTTATAAATAATTCGCCATATTTGGCTACTTCGGATTATTTTTTGTTTCTAAACTTGAAAATGGTTCCGATGTAAAAGATTTGCCACAATGAAGGGATATTCACAACAATTATTTTTATGGGAAAATTCGATCAGAAGGGAGGCGGGGGTTCAAAACACTCCTAGGTATGGCCTATACAAATTTTTCAAACGGGATTTCAAATAAAACAAGTAAGAAAATTATAGTCAGTCTAGACCGACTATACGATACCCTATACCATGAGTTTAGAGACCCAACTAAGGCCCAACTAACTGCATATAGGAAATAAGCATAAACCAAATTTGAGTGGGATTTTTATAAATTTTTTCGGCTGCATATATGAAAAAGTTCATATCGGATGCTATATCTATATGGGGACTAAGCCCAAAATGTACCGATCCTGACCATATTTGGTAAAGTCTCTTGTATTTTGCAAAAATATATACAAACAAAATTTGAGAAGAATCAGTGCAATATTTTTGTTTTTTGATAGATTTAAGTGAAGATCGGGAAGCAGCTCTATATGGGGCCTATGACTAAGAGTTTTCCCATAGGGATCATTTTTGGACTACTCATTAATGGATGTAAAAAACGCATACAAACCCAATTTGACTGAGATCTATACGGCAATTTGGATCCTATGGCAATTTATGTCGATTTCATAGGGGTAATTTGTATGGGGGCTAGGTTTGAACATGGACCGATTCTCACCAATTTCGACAGCGTGTATCCTATGGCCGATAAAGGCTTATATACAAAATTTTTCTCAAAATGTGTTCATATTTGCGACCTGCAGTTTGATTACAAGGTTTACATGGACACACAGACGGACGGACGGACATCGTTAAATTGAATCAGTTAGTGATTCTGATTCGATCGGTATAATAAAAGATGGGTCTAAGTCAAATATTTTTGGTAGTTACAAACAGCAGCACAAAGTCATTATACCCAAACCACATAGTGGTATAGGGTATAAAAATTACTGAAAAGTCGATTGGGAAAAAATTTTCTATCGACCAAGTTTCAGATTGATCGGATAAGGGAAATGGTTTTTAAAGTACTCCGTGACTGTGCGTGACTATGTCAAGGTTAATCCTTTTTTCACAGCAAGTGTATGCACCAAGTTTCAGATCGATCGGATGAGGAGAAATGACATTTAGATCACTCCGTGACTGTGCGTGACCATGCGTGAGTGTGCGTTACTAAGTCAAAGTTAATTTTTTTTCACAGCAAGTGTATGCACCATGTTTCAGATCGATCGGATGAGGGGAAATGACATTTAAGTCACTCCGTGACTGTGCGTGACCATACGTGACTGTGCCTGACTATGTCAAGATTAATCTTTTTTCACAGCAATTGTATGGACCAAGTTTCAGATCGATCGGATGAGGGGAAATGACATTTATATCACTCCGTGACTGTGCGTGACCATGCGTGGCTGTGCGTGACTATGTCAAGGTTAACCTTTTTTTCACAGCAAGGTATGCACCAAGTTCCAGATCAATCGGATGAGGAGAAATGACATTTAGATCACTCCGTGACTGTGCGTGAGTACCCCACAATTAATCTGTAGTCACAACAAGACTATAGGCCAAGTTTCAGAACAATTGTACAGACAAAGAGATTGAGTTAAAAGAAAGAGTTTAAAAAATTAATTTTACTGGAAAATACGATTTGATAGGGAAATCGAAACCACCCGTTAGATGGTCTTATACATAATTTTCTAATGGGATTTGAAATAAAAAAAACGGCTTTCTCCCAAAGCAAGGTCCTATAAAAAACTTTCTGCAAAAATTTCAGATAAAAAAGAGTTTTGCTATGTAAAATAAAATAAAACTTACACAAAAATCAATTTTACTGGAATATTCGATTGGAGAAGGTTCAATACTTCCCGAGCAGAGGCCCTATAAAAAATGTTGTTGTGGGATTTAAACTAAAAAAGAGTTTTGTTAAATAAAATAGAATAAAAATAAAAATAAAAAATTTTTAACTGGCAAATACAATTGGAGATGGGTTCGAAACCTCCCCAGGGCGGTTGTAAAAAATTTTATAATAGGATTTCATAGAATAAACGGCTTTAGTATATAAAATAAAATAATATTAAAAAAAAATGCTTTGCTGGAAAATTCTATTGGGAGGAGAATCAAAATCTCCTGGGGTGTGGTCCTATGAAGAATTTCCAGATGGTATTTGAAATAAAAAAAGTTTCATTATGCAAATTAAAACTACTTTTATTTGAAAATTCATTTGGGAGGGTATTCAAAACCTCCCAAAGGTAGGGGTCTTATAAAACGGTTTTTGATAGGATTTTAAATAAAAAAATATCGATAAAAAATTTTAAAAATCATATTACTGGAAAATTCGTGGAGAGGGGATTTAAAACCCCTATCCTATAAAGAGTAATAAGAGGATGATTAAAAAAACAGATTCGATATAACAATATTCATTTTACTAGATTATATTCGTTTTCATTTTACGAGATTGGGGAGGTGGTACTAACCCCTGAGTTACCTCCAAATTTCGCATTAGCTTTCAAATAAAATGTTGGCAGTTTTTTTTGTTCAAACTATTCATTGAGAAATAAAGATATTCTCAAAAAAAAAATGTTTATTTTAATATTAAATGTTTACTGGAAAAACTTGCCATTGCGTACCAAACATAATTTTATTCAAACATACATATATGCAATTTTTATTTATTTTGTAATAATTTTTCTGTAGTCTCATTTGGCGCCAATTGTTTGTTAAAACCAAGCATGTGCGTGACGCATTCTCCCCATTTTAGCCGGTAACACAAACATCTGCGCGAAAAAACAGCACATTTAGAAAATGTGACTTTAACAGCAGACCGATAAGATATGCTGTTGCTTTTTCAGTTATTTAGAGATAAGGCAATTGAAATAGTTTGATAACACAATACAAACAAACATAGTAGTATTATTACGGCAATAAAATTAGAAATGAAAATTAGAATGAAAGGCCAAGAAGTTTAAAAAAAATAAATTTTGTAAGAAAACTTTGAACGGAAAATTCAGTTTATTTATTTATAAAAATTAACTTTTTATTAAAATTATAAGCTAATTACAAAAGATAAAGAGCAATAGCTTCATAGGCTTTCAGCTCTACATAAATTAAGAAATGATTTTGAATATTGTTAAATGTACTTATAGGTTTTAGTTTGTTTCAAGAAGTTCTTCAAGCAAAGTTCTAAAGTGGAGTGAATGTAGTTGACTATTGTTAAAATTGTTAAACTGTGTTCGCTAAGTAACCAAGTGAGTTCTTCATTCAGTTCTTGCTGTTTTAAGTTAACAAGAGTTGTGGTTTTCTCCTGTTAAGAACTTAAAATTCTGTAAGAAGAACTCAATAGAACATGGAATATTTGACACAGCGAGTTGATAAAGGAATCCGTTTTAAGGGACTTGTCTTGCTGAATTGTCAGTAACAATATAAACAAAGAGATAAATCTGTTATTTTTAGTAAATCCTGACCATATTTGGTAGTCACTTATATTTTGAAAAAATAAATACAAACCAAATTTGAGAAAAATCTAGATTTAAGTGAAGATCGGGAAGCAGCTATATATGGGGCCTATGAGTAAGAATTAACCTATATGGATTATTTTTGGACTACTGATTAATGGATACAATAAACACAAACAAACCCAATTTGACTGAGATCTATATGATAATTTGGCGAATTTCACCAATTTCAATAGCGATCATCCTATGGCCGATAAAAGGTTATATACCAAATTTCAAGGTTTACATGGACAGATGGACGGACTGACGGACGGACGGACATCGCTAAATCGACTCAGAAAGTGATTGTGAGTCGATCGGTATAATAAAACATGAGTCTAGGTCAAATATTATTGGTAGTTACAAACAGCAGCACAACGTCATTATACCCAAACCACATGGTGGTAGAGGGTATAAAGAGAAAATATTTTCATCTGTTCAGAGACTTATCATACTGACTTCTACTTACATTCAAAGACAAATCGATATTAATAGCTTTAAGGATTTTAAAAGAAACTAAAATGAAAAACCAAAAGAAACAGCAGTTGTGGTAATAAGTCGGCCAAATTTGTAAGTAGAAATATTGAGAATCTATAAGTCCATAAAGGCCTTAGTCAGCATTACTTGCCACTGAAGTAATGAAAATCAATAATTCTAGAAAGGACCGGTTATAATAACTTGTCTCATGCATATTTTATATATGGTGGCAAAGTTAATTTAAAAGAAAATGTTAAGCAATAAAATGTATTTTCAAAATTACTCAGAACTCCATTGACGGACATGTTCTGCTGACTTGTCAGTACCGATGCTAAGTTTTGGTGACAAACTTATATTTTTTTAAGATTACTAGTCTTAATATCAGAGAAAACCCAACATAAACAAGTAAGAAAATTATGCTCGGCCTAAACAAAGCATTTGTCTTCGGTCCAACTAATTGGCTATAGAAAATGATCATAATCCAATTCTGAGTGCATCATAATGGATGCTATATTTATATGAAAATTCAATCAAAAAATGGACCGATCATAGCCATATTTCGTAGTCACTTAATTTTTGCAAAGACGTATACAATTCAAATATAAGAAAAATCTGTATAAAATTTTTGTTTTTGATAGGTTTAAGTGAAGATCGCGAAGCAGCTTTATATGGCGGCTAGGACTAAGAATTGCTCCATAGGGTTTATTTTTGGACTATGGATATAAGAAACACACACAAACCCAGTATGACAGAGATCTGTATGATAATTTGAGTATCGTGGCACATTAAGTCTATCTCATAGGGGTCATTGGCATGCAGTCGTTTGATTATCAGTTTTACATGGACAGACAGACGGACGGACTGACAACGCTAAATCGACTCAGAAAGTGATTCTGAAAGAATGTAATTCTGAGTCGATCGGCATAATAAACGATAAGTCTAGGTCAAATATTTTTAGTAGTTACAAACATCAGCACAATCTCATACCCTGACCACTTAATGGTAAAGGGTGTAAATTATTCCGAAAATTTATTTATTTCAGAAAATTTATTTAAATTATTTAACTACAGTAACGCTATTAACGTCAAATGAAAGAGAAGAATTTTTTAAATTTTATGCCTTTTATATTTTATGATATGATAACAAAAATATCTCAATAATGTCCTTTCAAAACTTTACCCTTCAATATCTTTGGATTTTGTTTCTTTTTAAAAGGACTTAAAAATTTCAAAAAATTAAATTTTTCAAAAAAATATATTTAAATACTGTCACTCATCTTAAATTCGTTATTAGTATCAAATGATAGAGAAGCAAATTAGCAAGTTTATGATTTTTGATGTGTAAACATCTATACGCGCAGGTGGGTAAATTTCTATTTCACAATACAATTACAAAAACAGTGTAACACGTAATAGGTGAGAGCTGACACATAACGCTGTGTGACTTATGATTGTATTGGTGAAAAAATTATGATATAACATTATTTTTTATGCCACTTTTTTAAAAGCGTCATATATGTATCACTTATATACGTTTATATTGGGATATTTTTAACGTTTTATAGCAAAGGGTTATTGAATTAGCTGAAACAGTTTTTGCTATAAGTGATACATAGATGACGCTTTCTGTTTGATTTTAAAAAATGACATAAAAAAAATCTTTAATTACTAGATGTTTACACATCTTCCCTGTGATCGGACTCACATGATTTTTTTTCAAAACATTAGCCGTCAATATCTTTGGAAACATCGAATAACGTCTTTTAAAAAGAAATTATGTTGAGAACTTAAATATTTACTTAGCCATAAACAAATTTTTTTCTTCTAACGTTATTAGTTAAATTTTTAATAAGTTGCAAGTTTTCTTCTACAAGTTTTATTTATATATGAAAAATTTCATCAACTTACATATAAACTGGAGTATATACATTTTCAATTTTATGGATTTTTTTATCATATGAGAATGAAACACTTATTAATGTACTTAAAAAAAAATCATGAGTCCGATCACAGGGGAGATGTGTAAACATCTGGTAATAAATAAAATGCAGAAAACAGCAACAAAACGGTTATTTCATATAATAATTTTTTCACCAAACAATCATAAGTCATACCGATTTGTCTTAATGGTCACATCTTACGCGTAAGATGTGACTCTCACATGTACGCTGTTTTTTGTGATTGTATTGTGAAATAGAAATTTATCCCCCTGCGCGTATAGATGTTTTCACATCAAAACTTTATCCTTTCATGATTTTAACTCGCTCTAAGCACAAGGGCTGAGTGGGTGAATTCAGAGATGTTCTGAACCAAAATCTGCAGACTTTTTGTAGCACTGTCATTACACCTGTTTCAAAATGCCTTATTGCAATCGAGTAAATTAATAATTGCTGACTGTCTGTTGATTTTGGTAAGTAAAATCAGTAAAAATGAGTGAATCTGAAAATAAGTTGACGAATTCACACATGCAGACTCAAGTGCAATAAGAATATATCGGAGGAAATATGGAATGAAATGAAATTGGGGCCTTGAAGATCAAAACTTGCAATCTTCTTTCTTGAACGTAGCAATCAATCTTTCGCTCCATTAAAAGCGAAAACGCAAAGTTCAAAAACTAAAACTGTAAGTGCTGCTTATGAACCGGTATGATTTAGAGTCTGTAAAGAGTGTTTTATGAAAACATTAGATGTTTCAAGAAAGAGGGTGTATAATATTGTTTAGTGTGTTAAATTCGGCTGTGCCGAATCTTTGATACCCTCCACCTCGGTTTAGTCTTGATAATAAATGGAAATGAAAAAGTAAACAATATGTTAAACTTAATACCAAATTATTTTAGCAAATTCTTTGTGTTGGTTTTCGTCTTTTCTATTATTTCGGATTTATTTCGATGTTTGCTTTTTGGTCATCGTGGTTGCTGATCGGCATGCATTTAGGTTATATACATATATGTATGCGTTTCCGGTTATATGACATAACTTCTCGTTTAATTTAGTTTTTGCTAATTAAATAGCTCGCCCTAACCTCCACGGTTCTGTAATGGTTGTGTAGGGTGGCTATATGCATTAAATAGTGCTAATTGGAGATGGCTGTATAGTTTCTTTTAACTGGCCAAATATTTCTTCATTGCGGCCATATAGGTCGGATGGAGTAACAAAATAATAACCAAAAAAAACTCTCTCAACTTTTTTATTAAAATATTGCCATATTTGGAAAACAGAGAATAAATTTATAATAATAAATATTCAAATTAGGGATGCCAAACGCAAAAAACAAATGTCCCAAACATTTTAAATAAAATAATTTGTTATCTTTATTTTCTGAAAAACTTCAAATATTCATCAAAAAAAAATTGAGAAAAATAATATATGTATAAATAACATTCTCATCAAATTGCGTTTATTTATGTAACAATTTTTGTGTTCGCAATTCTTAAATATCATTTGACGTTTCCTAAAATTCATTGAATTTAAATTAATGTTTTCTGTAGTGTGATTCTGTAAATTTCAACGATCCGACAATCGCAAAATATATCGACAGCTATTGTTGTTTGCACTAAAGATTAAGTGATTCACTAAGTACATACATCTTAACGACAGTCGACAAATCTATTTTTCTATTTATTTAAATTGTAAACGAGTGGCATCTCTGTCAAAATAAGTGAAAACCACAAAGAAGAATAGAAAAAAACAAATTACTTCGTGTTTGACGGGATGATTTTATGTTTATGTTTAATATCTTTATTTTTTTAGTTTTTTTATTTCTGTGTATTTATTTGAAAATGAAATAATGAATTGAATATGCTATTTAATTTTTTTATTTATATAAAAAAGCTTTGTAATAAAAGCAAAATATTTTCACTATTTTATTATTTTTATTTATGTATGACGACATTTCAACCTAAAAATTTAAGTTTTTATCGATTGAATAAACAACACAAAAATAGTTGTCGTTTAGATAACAACAGCTGACTTTAACAATAGCGAATATCGTTTAAAAATTTTACTGATAATTTTGCAATTTTCTTTCTTTAACGATTCGACTATCGTTAAAAGAAGTTACTGAATCGCGGTACTGAAAAGCTATTAATTTCTCCTGAATGTCAAGATTTTTTTTAAATGTAAAAATTTTTTAAATGTAAACACAGGTATTTGGTGTTTTTATACCCTCCACTCCAGTGTGCAGAGGGTATATATAAGTTTGTCATTCCGTTTGTAATAATTAGAAAAAAAAATTTGGACCCCATAAAATATATATATTTGTGATCCTTATAACAACCGGAGTTGATATAGCGATGTCCGTCTGTCCGTCTGTCCGTCTGTCCGTCTGTCCGTCTGTCCGTCTGTGGAAATCACGATGACGGCATCAATCGGGCAGCTAGGGTGCTCGTTGGCATAAAAAATGATTCACTAACATCCTGAAAAGTTTGCTATTTAAAATCGTCCAAATCGGTCGATTAGGGCCCGAGATTTGAATGAAGAACTAAAAAAAGTCTTGAAAAAATATAATTTTCTATGTTGTTCTTGTCACGATCACGCCCTCAATAGGATAGCTAGGGTGATAATTTTTAGCGAGAATGATTCACCAAATTCATGGGAAGATTTCTACTTCAAAAATCGTTAAAATCGGTGGAACAGATCCAGGTAAATCTATGAAAAATTAAAAAAAAAAATGAAAAACATGATGTTTCCATATTGTTCCTGTTGTTATTCTAAATGTTGCATTGTTGTCATAGCTGGACTTGTTGTTTTTGTGGTCGTTGTGGTAATAATATAATAAAAACAAACCCTTTGTACATTTTTTTGTGAACTCTGGTAGAAAATTTTAAAAGTTTCCATTGTTTTGGCATCACTAAAAAAATTTGTTAGATCATTTCTGTCATTGCCACGAGTCTGCATGCAAAATTTCAGATCGATTGGCTCACGGGAAAGGGGCTAAAAATCGATCCAAAATCGATCGATCCAGACACTACCAGTTAATATAAAGGCAGTAAATAAAGGGAGTAAAAGTTCACCAATAATTTAAAAAACAAATTTTTATGTATTAATTTATTTAAAGAAAAAAATAATTAAATGGAATAGTAATAATAATAAAAAAAAATAATATACAATACAAAAAAAAAGAATATATAAATAAAATAAAATAAAGATAAATGCATTCATAGCATTATAATACATATAAAAGGTCAATGTTTTCTAACCGTAACCGTAACGAGTCAGTTGTTTTTTTTTACATGAAAATCATTTAAAACAGTTACCGAACGTAACCGGAACGTCCCAATACTTTTCATGTGAAAAAAAGGCTGACACGTTACGTAACAGTTACATGTCGCTAACTTGTTCTTTACACAGGCTACTGCTTTTGCAGCCAACTTCAAGTCTATTTATATAGTTTCGTAAGCATAACTGATAAAATTGTTTCTATTATTTTTTGCTGTAAGTAATAAATTATAAATATACTGAATTTGCAAACTAAAATGGATACATATATTGGAGGTGCTTTAATACAAAAGAGTTAACGAAACAAAATCAAAAAAAAAAAAAAAACAACTCTACAACATCAACAATGGCAGTCATATGTTCTTCAAATAGAAAAAAAAAACTGCAAGTGTGTTTTGTTGGCTACTAAACAAAAATAGTGTTGACAATATAACAAAATATGTAAAAGAAGTTAGTGCTATGAAATATTTTATTTTGTTTAAAAAAAAAAATCGCAAAATGAAAGGCTATAATTCCATTAATAATCAAAAGGCGTTAAACTAATTTATTTATTTTTACGTTGTACTAATGCATTTTAAATAAGTAAAAGTAATTGTATATTTAAATAAAAATGCATTTGTATTATATGTTGCTGTCGTATTCAGAAAAATCAAGTAGCTGACTATACGACTACAAATGCTGCTGCCAGCAGTCGTCTATGTGTTTCATTCATGATGTTGCATTTTTTTGCGAGCAATACTTACATATATTCTAAATAAAGAAATAATTGTTCTTTTCATACTGCGAAATCTATACAAATATATGTACAAATACAAAATACAATACTGTCAAATTTCAAATTTGCAATAATTGATACATTTTTGAATAAAAAAAACTTTGGTAAATTTACATTGAAGATGGTCAGAAAAAATATATAAACATTTTAGAAAAGCACATTTAATGTTAAACTTTATGCACAAAATATATGGGTTTTTGTTGTTTCGAATTTAACTGTGGCTCTAAGTGAAAAGTTTTAGACCGACCGTATATTACATCTTGAGGATCCTCACCTAATATTTTCAAATATTTTAAATTCTTTTTAACTCATTTAACCTCGTTACGAAAATTGTAAAACAGTAAATATGGAAAATCCACGCACCTCAAAAAATTGTTTTCTATGAAATAAATTAAAGACATTTCATATTATACAATTTTCTTGAAAAATCTGATACACGATCCAACTTCATTTGCTATGTTTAGTAAATGTTGTATATTGTATCATAATATATCAGTTCCAAGTGAATGCCAGTTTTTATGAAAAAGAAAAAACAAATACATAGAATATTATCAGCATAAATAATTATAAAATAAAATATGGCAAATAATGCAAATAACGCAAATACATCGATAAGTTTATTTATATAAAAATTAATGTTTATATTTGTAGTATGTATTTTCTCTTTCAGTACCAACCAAAACATTTAACATTTTTTTTTTTCATTATAAATTAAAATGCAAGAGGTACGTAACTAAAACTCCAGGGTACATCTCACGACCAAAAAGCAAACACTGACAAGTGTTTTCTCTTATAGAAAATAGCAGAAGCGACGAAGCGATCTTTCCTCGTTGGATCGAAAATTACTAAAGAAAGCGTTTTACAATATGAAAATACAACTGAGTGTTCACAACAAATGATTGTATTGTGTATTTCAATACAACATACAATATACAACACATGTTGTGAATTGCCCAAATGTAAATTTAGCAAAAAAATTTATGTATTAATTTATTTAAGGTGCTATTACACGAAATGTTTTTTACATATGTACTGTCACTTTTTTTATCCATATGAAATTCCTCATGTCTGTCAAAATTGTCTTTTACATACGATTCATAATTTTTGCTATCACACGTGCATATGTATTTCCGTCTGACATAACCTCTAAATGTAAACAACAGCTAATTTAATTTGTGAATTTACAAAAATTTATTGTTAAAAAAAGGTTATTTATTTTTTAATTGTTAATTAATACTAAAGAATTTATTTTTCTTTCAATATTAATCTTTAAAATTTACTCTGTTTTTCTTTCGCCACAAGCAGTGTTGTATTTTCATATGTTTGTCATGCAAAAATAGAACCAGTTCTAATTGAAAAATGTACATGTGACTTTCCTCTTGTGTTGTACACAAACAATGTTTCATATGTATCACACGATGTGTACAACTTTTGTTGTGGGAAAATTTGACAGTACATATGTAAAAAACACATCATGTAATAGCACCTTTAAAGAGAAAAACACAAAAATAACGTTTGATGTTGTATTTTTTGTGTGTAATATTTAAATATACATACATACACATATTAAATAATACAAATAATGTACATATATTATATATATGTATGTATGTATATTCATAGTAACTGCATGTTAGAAATAAATTGGTTATTTTATTTACATAGAATTCTGCAGTATTTTGTTGTGGGGAAAATACATTTCTTTTGTATTAACAGAGTGTCACTTCATTTTGCTCAGCGTGACTATGCCACAGTAGATGCCGCCATAATTTTTGTTTGTTCTAATTAGCTTTGCAATAGTTATTTCTATTTTAACATGAATGTTAATATTTTCAACTAGATATCATACAGAACAATGTTAAGAGTAGTTGGTCTTTTATTTCATACGTTTTTTCATTATTCTTTTACAAATATGAACATAAGTTTGGCATATTACCCACCAATCTCACATCACACTGCAAGTTCGAAAAACTCAATACACTCACATTTTTTTTTACTAATACACACACATTTTCCGCAGTGGTCACACTAATGGCACCAAATTTTTCGTGCGAATAGTGGCAGACACTAACGATGATTAATGTTACCCTGTTATAAATTTAATGCAAATTTACTGGATTCTGTAAAATTGTAATTAAAGTTTTAACTTGTTAAATCTATTATAATGATTTATTTTTTGAAATGCGCATACAAAAACGCAAGTTTGTTAATTATAGAGCATAAATATTATTAACTATTATTAAAATAATACTAATAATAATAAATGTAAACATTTTCCCTCAAACATGTGCCTGTATAATAAACTTGGTAACTCTACTTAAAATAAAATAAGAGAGGGAAGTATACAAATTTTTTCAAGTTTACGCTTCGACAACATTTTAAAAATGAGATTGCAGTCAGATGTTTGAGCATAAAATTTAATGGCGATGGATTCGACTAATTCGAACAATTTTTCGTTGATATGTTTTGAAAGTATTCGTTATCTATGTTGTGGAGTAGAATATGAGTTACTTAATGGCTTTACGACATAAGGTTTTTTTTTTTTATTTCAATACTTCCAACCATAGAAAATTAACTATTTGTAAATGAAATTAAGTTCAGTTGTAGATTAATACAAATCAAAATATTGAGGACTGTAAGAAATCAAAGTTTTTAGAAACTTCAAACAAACCTTTGTGAAATTGTAAGGCATTATAAAAGCTGTCACCATGGTGTGGGGGTTTTGCAATCAGAACGTGGTAGCAGGTTCGATAACTAGCTCAAGCAATCATAGAATTTTGTAATTTAAATGCTCTAATCTTTTATGGTTGTTTAATATATAAACCAAACTTTAAAATATAAAAAAATGGAGTTAATATTAATTCAAATGTTTTTATAATATTTTACAATTTCAGTGTGATGTGAGATTGGGGGGTTAACTTTTTGTTGTCTTTACAAAATAGAGTTACCGAGTTCGTCAATGAGTTTTTTGCTTACAAAACAGTTCTACATAGTTATATAGAATTATTATTCTGCTTTACCTATAAAATATCTGATTGCGATTACATCTAATTTTTAAAAATTGTTTATAATTAATAAAGCATTATTATTCACATAAATACAAAATTTCACTTTTTAAATTTTCCATTCAAATTTAAGAAAATATCAATTATAATAAAAACTGAAAATAAAATTTGCAATTATAAATTAGATAATATTAATTGAGTTTCAGAAAATCATATCAAAACGTCGGAAATAATAATTTTAAATTTAGAAATATCTTTACATTTAAAAATGTTTACATTTAAAAAAAATATTGCCATTCAGGAGATATTAATAACTTTTCAGTACCGCGATTCAGTAACTTCTTTTAAGGATAGTCGAATTGTAAAAAAAAAGAAAATTGCAAAATTATCAGTAAAATTTTGAAACGATATTCGCTATTGTTAAAGTTAGCTGTTGTTGTTATCTAAACGACAACCATTTTTGTGTTGTTTATCCAATCGATAAAAACTTAAATTTTTAGGTTGAAATGTCGTCATACATAAATAAAAATCATGAAATAGTGAAAATATTTTGCTTTAATTAAAAAACTTTTTTATATAAATAAAAAAATTAAATAGCATATTCAATTCATTATTTCATTTTCAAATAAATAAACAGAAATATTAGTAAAAAAATAAAGATATTAAACATAAACATAAAATCATCCTGTCAAACACGAAGTAATTTGTTTTTTTTTTCTATTCTTTTGTGTTTTTCGCTTATTTTGACAGAGATGCCACTCTTTTACAATTTAAATAAATAGAAAAACAGATTTGTCGATATTAATTTAAATTCAATGAATTTAAGAAAACCTCAAATGATATTTAAGAATTGCTAACATAAAAATTGTTACATAAGTAAACGTAATTTTATGAGAATGTTATTTTTTATATATAAATTTTCACAATTTTTTTTGGATGAAAATTTGAAGTTTTTCAGAAAATAAAGATAACATTAAATTATTTTATTTAAAATGTTTGGGACTTTTCGTTTTTTGCGTTTTTCATCCCTAATTTGATTATTAATTATTATAAATTTATTCTCTGTTTTCAAAATATGGCAATATTTTAAAAAAAAGTTGAGAGAGCTTTTTTTTTTGGTTATTATTTTGTTACTCCATCCAACCTATATGGCCACAATGACGAAATATTTGGCCAGTTAAAAGAAACTATACAGCCATCTCCAATTAGCACGATTTAATGCATGTAGCCACCCTACACAACCATTACCTTTGCAATGGAGGTTAGGGCGAGCTATTTAATTAGCAAAAACTAAATTAAACGAGAAGTTATGTCATATAACCGGAAACGCATGCATATAACCTAAATGCATGCCGATCAGCAACCACGATGACCAAAAAGCAAACACTGAAATAAATCCGAAATAATAGAAAAGACGAAAACCAACCCAAAGAATTTGCTGAAATAATTTGGTATTAAGTTTAACAAATTGTTTACTTTTTCATTTACATATATTATCAAGACTCAAACCGAGGTGGAGGGTATCAAAGATTCGGCACAGCCGAATTTAACACTCTTACTTGTTTTTTTTTTTTTTGGAATTTCAATTTGTGTTTAAAGAATAAAATTTATATATTAAAGATGCAATTGATGTCTTCTAAATTTAAAATTATAATTTCCCACGTTTTGATATGATTTTCTGAAATTCAATTAATTGTAATTTATAATTGAAAATTTTTAATTCCAGTTTTTAGAATTGATATTTTCTTAAATTTGAATGGAAAATTTAAAAAGTGCAATTTTGTATTTATGTGAATAATAATGCTTTAGTAATTATAAACAATTTTTAATAATTAGATGTAATCGCAATCAGATATTTTGTAGGTAAAGCAGAATAATAATTCTATATAACTATGTAGAACTGTTTTGAAAGCAAAAAACTCATTGATGAACTCGGTAACTCTATTTTGTAAAGACAACAAAAAGTTAATATGCCAAACTTATGTTCATATTTGTAAAAAAATAGTGAAAATACGTATGCAATAAAAGACCATCCCGTGTATACTCTTAACATTGTTCTGTATGATATCCAGTTGAAAATATTGACACTCATGTTAAAATAGAAATAACTATTGCAAAGCTAATTAGAACAAACAAAAATTGTGGCGCCATCTACTGTGGCATAGTCACGCTGAGCAAAATGAAGTGACACTCTGTTAATGCAAAAGAAATGTATTTTCCCCACAACAAAATATTGCAGAATTTTATGTAAATAAAATAATATACCGACTTATTTCTAACATGCAGTTGTTATGGATATACATATATAATATATGTATGTATATTATTTGTATTATTTAATATGTTTATATAAATTTATAAATAAATTTATACATAAAATTTTTTCTGCTATATTTACATTGTTTTTTTTTTTTTATTAACAACTAGGTATTTTAGCATTATTTGCTTTAGATGTTGGTGAATTTTTACTCCCTTTATATTAACTCATAGTATCTGCTTGTCGAAAAAATCGATCTGAAACTTTGAAATCGATCTGAAACTTTGCAGGCAGGCTCGTGGTAATAACAGAAATGATCTAACAAATTTTTAGAGTGATGCCAAAACAATGGAAACTTTTAAATTTTTCTAACAGAGTTAATAAAAAAATGTACAAAGGGTTAGTTTTTATTACATTATTACCACAACGACCACAAAAACAACAAGTCCAGCTATGACAACAACACAACTTTTAGAATAACAACAAGAACAATATAGAAACATCATATTTTTTATTTTTTTTTTTACTTTTTCAGAGATTTCCCTGGACCTGTTCCACCGATTTTAATGATTTTTGAAATAGAAATCTTCCCATGAATTTGGAGAATCATTTTCACTAAAAATGATCACCTTAGCTATCCTATTGAGGGCGTGATCGTGACAAGAACAACATAGAAAATTATATTTTTTCAAGACTTTTTTTAGTTCTTCATTCAAATCTAGGGCCCTAATCGACCGATTTGGACGATTTTAAATAGCAAACTTTCCAGGATGCTAATGAATCATTTTTTATATCAACGAGCACCCTATCTGGCCGATTGATGCCGTCATCGTGATTTCCACAGACGGACATCGCTATATCAACTCCGGTTGTTATAAGGATCACATATATATATATTTTATGGGGTCCAAAATTTTTTTTCTAATTATTACAAACGGAATGACAAACTAATATATATCGTCTACACACTGGAGTGGAGGGTATAAAAACATTTCTTATCCTCGCAATGAAAGGGAAAATATTATATTAATTTAATGAAATTTCACATCGTACAGACAAGCTGAATGACTTCGTGGGATTAGAATTAAGTTAAAATGTATATAAATTTCATTTAAAAGATTAAAAAAAAAAAAAATGTACAAGTGCAAGTAGAAGTACAAGTACAAGTACAAGTACAAGTACAAGTACAAGTACAAGTACAAGTACAAGTACAAGTACAAGTACAAGTACAAGTACAAGTACAAGTACAAGTACAAGTACAAGTACAAGTACAAGTACAAGTACAAGTACAAGTTCATTTATTTAGAAATTAAAAAGAAAAGTTGTAGCACAATAGGTGTAAGTGCGACTTTCCTTATTTCAAAGGTAATTTTTGGGTATTTGTATATTTACAGGATGTACATGCACACCATTTTTTTTTTATATTGTTAGATTAATATATATCTAGGATCTCTATTAATTAAAAAGTAATATTCCAGATAGCATCTAAAATTTGTTATTGCAGTTTAACTTTAACCTCGTTTTTCTCATTATTATATAAAAGTTACTTGAACCCCTTGTGCTTTAACCCCTCATATACAATTTTCAGTCTTCTACCTTTGTCAGTTAAGTGTTAAAAAAAGTTTTCAATTTTGATCCATACAAAAAAATTTATTGCATAAAAAAAAAGATTGTTATTGGTATATTGGCCCCGATTCCGACATTCTAGGATGAGTATAGGTATTTAAATAAATTGTTCGAAAAAATTCATCCTTAAGCATGGAAACACGATCACGATATGAAAAAACTGAAAATGGAGTTCTACTGTATATGAGTATGTGTATAATGGTATTTTGTTTTTTTTTTTTGGTCAGACGGTGTTAAGAGACTTCCTAATATTTTTAGATTATTTTTCAAAGTGGTCATGATTAAATGGTCAATATTAAAATAAATTTAATTTTTTTAACTAATACTTAACTTACACTTAAGTCTATAAAGAACTTCAGATTTTTCGACCAACAAGTCTAGCCTATAACATTGACTTAGTGGGAATTAAAAAATAAATTAAGAATAATTTTCAAAACTTGAGCCTCCAATATCATTGAAAATTTCCCATAAATTCTTTTGAAAAAATACACAAATTTTAGCTTTATTAGTTAAAATTTGAATAAAAAAAAAAAAAATAAAACAATTTATTAAATACATCGCTTAAAATTCGTTCGCTGGAATTTTGATCTCCTTTCGAATAGAACCAATCTCATGAAATGAAAAACTGCAAATGGAGTTTTACTCTACATGAGTATGCAATCTGGTTAATGACATTTTTGGTTTTTTGGTCGGACGGTGTTAAGAGACCTCCTATATTTTTAGATTCGTATTCAAATTGAGCATGAACTCTAGTGAATCCTTAAGTCTTTGAAGAATTTACCACATTTCAACTTTAGCCTTAAGTAAACAATTCTAGCCTCTTACATTGGCTTTCTGAGAATTACAGAAATAATTTAATAATTCAATAATTTAAATATGTATTCCAAAGTACGTATGTATATTTTATTTTTTGTTGCCTGGTTTAAAAAAAAACTTTTGTTTACCTTATGTTTTAATTGAATTTCCATCCAGTTTCTAGAACACGATTATATACCTGCCTTCATCTAGCAAGTAACAAATAAGGTTAAGCTCAACAAAACAAAACAAAAAAAAAAACAAGTAAGAAATTATAGTCGGTCTATCCCGACTTACTATACCCTATACCATGGTTTAGAGACCCTATCTCTTCGGGCCAACTAATTCGATATAGAAAATAAGCATAAACCAGATTTGAGTGCCATTGTTATTAAATTTTTTGGCTGCAGATATGAAAAAGTTCATATCGGTTGCTATATTTATATGGGGACTAGGTCGACAAATGGACCGATCCTGACCATATTTGGTAAAGTCACTTATATTTTCGAAAAATATATACAAACCAAATTAGAGAAAAATCTGTGTAATATTTTTGTTTTTTGGTAGATTTAAGTGAAGACCGGGAAGCAGCTCTATATGGGGCCTATGACTAAGAATTTTCCCATAGGGGTTTTTTTTTGGACTACTGATTAATGGATATAATGAACACATATAAACCCAATTTGACTGAGATCTATATGATAATTTGGACCTTATGGCAATTTATGTCGATTTCATGGGGGTCATTTGTATGGGGCTAGGTCTGAACATAGACCGAATTTCACCAGTTTCAACAGCGTTAATCCTATAGCTGGTAAAAGCTTATACACCAAATTTCATCAAAATATATTTATATTTGGGACCTGTAGTTTGATTACAAAGTTTTTATGGACACACAGACGGACAGACATCGCTAAATCGACTCAGAAAGTGATTCTGAGTCGATCGGTATAACAAAAGATGGCTCTATGTCAAATATTTTTGGTAGTTACAAACAGCAGCACAAAGTCATTATACCCAAACCACATCGTGGTATAGGGTATAAATATAATAATTACTCTTATTTGTAACCATACTAACTATATCAACAACATTTAGCAGCTTCTCTATTAAAAAACTAACATAAAAGTACGAACATTTTTTAACCCCTTTGTTATTGTTTTAGATGCTATTAAACCGGTGTATGCAAAAGTAACCTGAGCTCAATTAAAAAAAAAACTAAGTAACAAATTTCAAACTCTATGGAAAAGATCATCCCCATATGGCGGGGTGTATAAAAAACATACATACTCGTACATAAATTTAAATATTATTTGTCTAGTTTTAAATATTTACACTCGCTGTAGAGAAAACAATAATATGTGAACAAAAATAAAAAAGTTTTAGAAATGAAGTTATTTTTTTCTGAGGCATTTATTGGTTTTCTTAACAAAACTGTCTACACAAATTTTTTTTATTCTCACTTGTTTAACAACAGTTTATACATGTAAAGACATGAGCGGCGGACCTTGTTTTATGTTGAACCTTCAATTTATAGAAATATTGTTGTGGCTTTTTTAATTGTTAAAACATGAAGTGCTCGGTAGGAAATAATAATACAAAAACCGAAGCATAGAAAGATTATAAAAAGTGCTCTGATTTTTGTGGTTAAATTTTGACAGCGATTCATTTTCAAAACAATTACCAAAAATATAAAAAAAAAACAAAGAAATATTAAAATTAACAAATTTTGGACTAAATTTACGAAATGGCCTTTTCGCAAAATATATCATAAAATTGGAAAATCTGAAATTTATATTTTCTTCATCAAAAAACTTGTTGCGGTAAATGGGTTTTCCTTTTTTGATATTCCAAAAAGTGGAAAATTACTGTGTTATATATTATTTGCAAACACACCATGTACCTCAAATTAATCGCTAAGGTTTCAAAATACTATTGGCCAGCTACAGATTGGTGTTATTTTCTTGGCACTGAAATTTTTTCAAAAATTATTATGTCCAATGCTTTGCAAACGTTTATTAACTGTGTTATTAACTTGAGGTTGCAGTTTTCCATTAATTTTTTAATTGAAAAAGTACTTCAATGTTTATTTTATCCAAAAAACCCAACTCTGTGTTACTATATTAGGCTTGACAAGGCACTCAATTTGACATTTTCAAACACCTCATGTTTGTTAATTGAATCGCTAAGGCTCAAAAATTTCATTGACCAGGTGCAGATCTTCGAGCTGGCTAATAAATGTTGTCATTACTTTTTCAATTAATTTAAAATTTGTTGTACCCAATGCTTTGCCAACGTTTAAAAATATTTCAATCTCTGTTGGTATCTTATAGTTGTCAAACAAATATTGTTAATTATTTGGTAATTGGAACAGTACTTCAAAGTCTGTATTGTCCAATATTTCAAAAAGCCCAGATTGTTGTTGTTATTTTGGGTTTGGAAAAGTATTTAATTTTACATCTTCAAAGCAATTTGTATATTGCCAATGGTGCGCCAACATATAAATATAACGTAGGATAGCACCAAGCTAGTGTTATTAACTTAGAGTCAAGTCAAGATTTTTGATATTTTGGGGTTGGCAAAGCACACAATTTGCTATTTTTAAAGTACTTTATGTTTTCGCAATGCTTTGCGCTATTTGAAAATACTGTTATCGATGACCAGATCATAAATAAAACATATTTTGGAGTTGGGAAAATAAAAAATAACTAAATTTAAAATTTATTTACCAATCCTTAACCTACAGTTCAAAATAGAACCAAATATGCCCAGATTGATTTCACGATGTTAGGGTTAGTAAGGTATTAATTAAGCCCTCAAATTGCTTTTTAAGGTTTGAGTTCCAAATGCTTTGTTTCAGAACACCATTGGAGGAGTCCAGATTGATGTTATGAATGTGGGGTTGGCGAAGCACTAAAAAGTTCGATTTTCCATAATTTGCCAAATTTTCAAACTAAAGTGGCAAAATGCAGATTATCCTAAAGCTGGCAAATATATCTTCACATCTGATTCGTAATTGGAAAACTTATCAAAGTTTTTTTGTTATACAATGCTTTACCAACATTACAAAATAAAATCGACATAATTTTAAAAAACAAACCAAAAAGATGATGAGGAAAAACACTGACTGTTAGAAACGGAAATAATAGACATAAGTCGCCCGAAGAGGACACAAACCAAGTGTCGAAACGTAGCGCAACACAAATAAAAACAAAAAGAAATTGTTTTAATTTTTTAATAAAGGTGACCAGAAAGCTTACACCAAAAATCAAAAAAAAAAAAAAAGAATCGATTATGTTCGTGTCATCAATTGGACGAAACACTTCTTTTGCCATTGACAAACCACTTTTAAATTTCTTGATCCAATTTGTTAAGTCTAATGCTTTGCCAACGTTTCAAATTGTATATATTTCAAAATACCAATGGCGATGACCGGAGGTCCCAAATAATTTTAGCAATTTTTTGCAGTTATAAAATAAAATTAAAATTTATTTGCCAAAGCTTTGGCAACGGTTTAAATTTTAATTGATTAGAAATACTCATGACGATGCCCGTCAGGGAGGTGGCAAATAAATTTTGGTAGCTATATTGCAATTATAAAATAAAATTAAAATTCATTTGTCAAAACATAAAGCTAGACCGGTTTTGTCAAATCCTTTATACAAAAACACCGGAAGGCAAAATAGCTTTTTCCAATGTGGTGTTGGCAAAGTACTTAAAAGTTTTTTAATAACTTTACAATATAAATAAAAATATAAATGCCAATGTTAAAGCTAGCAAATAAGTTTAGACATTTATATTGTAAGCGGAAAAAAAATCAATATTTTTTTAGGTCCAATGCTGTGCCAACGTTTTAAAATAAAGTCTACAAGATCGGTGTTATCCATTTGGCGTTAGGGAAAAAACTTATTTTGGCATGTAGAACCCCTTAAAAATATGCTTATTCCAACATTTTAAATTTTAAATGCTTCAAAATACCAATATCGATGTTCAGACCGAAGCTGGCACATAAATTTTGTTATTTAATTTCCAATTATTTTTAAAATCATTTGCCAATGCTTTGCCAACGTTTCAAAATATAACTGACTTAACATAGAGCAGTTTATCGTTTAAGCGTTAGTAAAGTATTCAAATTGCTGTTCAAGCTTTGATTTGCTAATTATTATCTTAAGCTGCTTTACAGTTTTTTTTTTTTAATCCAATGCTTTGCCAGATTGGCCAAGTCCCGTTCAATTTTTATATAATATACCCCACTATGTGGTCAGGGCATAATGACTTTGTGCTTCTGAGTTGATTTAGCGACTTCCACCCGTCCTTCCGTCCGTCTGTGTGTCCATTTAAACTTTTAATCCAACTACAGGTCGCAAATATGAATATGTTTTGATGAAATTTGGTATATAAGCTTTCATCGACCATACGCTATTGAAATTGGTAAATATCGGTGCATGTTCAGACCTAGTCCCCATATAAATGACCCCTATGAGATTGACTTAAATTGCCATAAGACCCAAATTATCATTAATTACCATTAATTAAAATTAAAGCCAGTAGCAGATTTCTTGGTTATAGCCCCCAAGCAGCTGCTTCCCGATCTTCGCTTAAATCTATCAAAAAACCAATTTATTGCACAGATTTTTCTTATATATGGTTTGTATATGTTTTTGCAAAAAATTAGTTGTTTTGTCAAATATGGTTGGGATCGGTCCATTTTTTGACATAGTCCCCATGTAAATATAGCATCCGATATAAACTTTTTCCACTCAAATTTGGTTTATCCCTTTCAGACCTGAGTAGTAAAATGATTGTAGTCATTTTAAAACCATTATCATAAAAATTATTTTTAGAAAAGTGTAAAAAAATTCTTTTAATTTGTGTAAATAGCTCGCAAGAGAACTCACAATCACTGAATATCGGTAAAAAAAAAATCAGAAAAAATATATTAGTTTCTTTATTAAGCACCTTAAACCAGATCTCACAATCGGTACAGCTAGGTCTGAAAGGGTTATGCTTATTTTCTATATCTAATAAGTTGGACCTAAGACCCCCTTTCCCTGAAAGCATGTGGCATAGTGTATCGTATTGTCGCTCTAGGCTGACTATAATTTTTTTGTTGTTTATATTTGGAGTTGACGAAAAGCTAAAAAATTTATAATTATTTGTTCCGGCAACATTGGTAAAATGCTTTACCAATTGTATTTTTCTGCCTGTCTAGTAAAGTATAATATAGAAGATATGTATATTAAATATTGTTATTGTCTTTTTTCTATTAGTGATGTCATCAGATTTATTAGTGAAAGGTAAAAACTCTGTTAGTTAACGTATTTGTAAATTAGAAAATTTGATTTCAATATCTAAGAATTTTAAATCTCTAAATGGTCTTTTAAATAACTAAAGGTTTTAATATAATTTAAGGAAAGTAAATTGACTTTGTTAAGAAATAATTATGTAAATTGCCGTTAATTAAAGGAAGTTAAAGGGATTATAAAGAGTTGTAAAATGATATTTTCAATAAGTATTTTTTTGGTTAATGATTTATCCTTTACTTTATTAAATAACAGGGTTAATAAAAGTCTCAGTTTACTTATCTATGTTTAGTCTTAATTATTTAATACCTTTTTTAACTTTCTTATATTTTAAAATATTTTATTAATTATCATAATTTTCTTTTCATTGCAGGTATGTTTTACAACAAGAAAATCTCTTATTAACTTGTTAAGTAAGTAATTTGAAATTTAAATAACTTTTATGAAAGAAGAAGAAGAAGAAGAAGATATTTTCAAATTGATGAAGAGTACGCGAGTAAACGATAATATGCTTTAGTCTTGTGGTTTATGTTATGCCATTAATGGTGTTAGAAAATTCCCCAGACGTGACTTGTGTCAACAAACTGATTTTTTTTTTAGTTGTATTTTCGTTATTTTTTTCTTGTTTTTTCCATCTATCCCATTTATTATTAAAGTTTTACCAATAATTTAAAGAATTATTTTATAATTTTTTAGTGCGAAAACATTAACATTAATAGGCTGCAATTTGGGTAATTTAAATATTTCAAATATAATATAATAGATAAGGGGGAATGGGGTTCACCCATGGCAGACAGACAGACAGACAGACAGAGAGTATGAATTAAAAGATTTTAAAAAATGCTATTCGTTGTAAGGGCGAAAATCCCAATCACAATTGTATACCTGATGCAACAATAAAATTATTGAAAAAATTTTATTCATTCTTAAGAAAAAAAAATCAAGTGTATAAATATACCTGATCCATTTTGCGGTTTTTAAAGGGGTAATAATTCTTAAATGACTTGTATATACCCGAACTATTTCACTTGTTAAATTATTCAATACTATACCAAATGAACATCCTTTTTATGTTACAAAATAATGCAATAATTTTATTGAAAAGCTTTGCAGCGATATTTTTAAAATATGCAAATAACTACCTGTTTTATGAAGAACATGTTCTTTATGGAAGTTGGTTTTTAATCTCTCCGTGAGGATGAGACTGTGCGTGACTATGTCAAAGTTAATCTTTTTTCACAGCAAGTCTATCGACCAAGTTTCAGATCGATCGGATAAGGGGAAAGGGGTTTTAGATCACTACGTGACTGTGCGTGACCATGCGTGACTGTGCATGACTAAGTCAAAGTTAATCTCTTTTTCACAGCAAGTGTATGGTCCAAGTTTTATATTGGTCGAATGAGGGGAAATGACATTTAGATCACTTCGTGACTGTGCGTAACCACGCGTGACTGTGCGTGACTAAGTCAAAGCTAATCTTTTTTCACAGCAAGTGTATGGACCAAGATTGAGATCGATCGGATGAGGGGAAATGACATATAGTTCACTCCGTGACTGTGCGTGACCACGCGTGACTGTGCGTGACTAAGTCAAAGTTAATCTTTCTTCACAGCAAGTATGTGGACCAAGTTTGAGATTGGTCGGATGAGGGGAAATGACATTTAGATCATTCCGTGACTATGCGTGACCATGCGTGACTGCTCGTGGCTGCGCGTGATTAAGTCAAAGTTAATCTTTTTTTCACAGAAAGTATGTGGACCAAGTTTGAGATCGGTCGGATGAGGGGAAATGACATTTAGATCACTTCGTGACTGTGCGTAACCACGCGTGACTGTGCGTGACTACCCCAAAATTAATCTGTAGTCACGACAAGACTATGGGACAAGTTACAGAGCAATTGGGTAAGGGGGAATGGGGTCCACCCTTGGCAGACAGACAGACAGACAGACAGACAGACAGAGAGTATGAGTTAAAAGAAAGAGTTTAAAAAATTAATGAATTTTTCAAGCAGTTGTATGTGTTAGATACGCAGTAGGTAATGCAGAGTTGCAGTAAACATAAGGTCACGAGTTGGAGTCCTGGACAAAAAATCCAAACAAATCTTTTATTTAAAAAAAAAAGTAAAAAAGTGTTTGTTTTTGTTTTTTTGTTTCCTTTCAATAAATTCTAAAAATGGTTTTTTTATACCCTCCATTTCAGTGTGCAGAGGGTATATATAAGTTTGTCATTCGGTTTGTAATAATTAGAAAAAAAAATTTGACCCCATAAAATATATATATTTGTGATCCTTATAACAGCCGGAGTTGATATAGCGATGTCCGTCTGTCCGTCTGTGGAAATCACGATGGCGGCATCAATCGGGCAGCTAGGGTGCTCGCTGATATAAAAAATGATTCATTGACATCCTGGAAAGTTTGCTCTTTAAAATCGTCTAAATCGGTCGATTAGGGCCAGAGATTTGAATGAAGAACTAAAAAAAGTCTTGAAAAAATATAATTTTCTATGTTGTTCTTGTCACGATCACGCCCTCAATAGGATAGCTAAGGTGATCATTTTTAGTGGAAATGATTCTCCAAATTCATGGGAAGATTTCTATTTCAAAAATCATTAAAATCGGTGGAACAGGTCCAGGGAAATCTCTGAAAAATTAAAAAAAAAAAATGAAAAATATGATGTTTCTGTAGTGTTCTTGTTGTTATTCTAAATGTTATATTGTTGCCATAGCTGGACTTGTTATTTTTGTGGTCGTTGTGGTAATAATATAATAAAAACTAACCCTTTGTACATTTTTTTATCAACTCTGGTAGAAAAATTTAAAAGTTTCCATTGTTTTGGCATCACTAAAAAAATTTACTAGATAATTTCTGTCATTGCCACGAGCCTGTCTGCAAAGTTTCAGATCGATTGGGTCACGGGAAAGGGGTTAAAATCGATCCAAAATTTTTTCGACAAGCAGACACTACGAGTTAATATAAAGGGAGTAAAAATTCACCAGCATCTAAAGCAAATAATGCTAAAATACCTAGTTGTTAATAAAAAGAAAACAATGTAAATTTAGAAAAAAATTTTTTTGTATTAATTTATTTAAAGAGAAAAACACAAAAATAACGTTTGATGTTGTATTTTGTGTGTGTAATATTTACATATACATACATACACATATTAAATAATACAAATAATATACATATTTTCTATATATGTATATCCATAATAACTGCATGTTAGAAATAAATCGGTATATTATTTTATTTACATAAAATTCTGCAATATTTTGTTGTGGGGAAAATACATTTCTTTTGCATTAACAGAGTGTTACTTCATTTTGGTCAGCGTGACTATGCCACAGTAGATGGCGCCACAATTTTTGTTCTAATTAGCTTTGCAATAGTTATTTTCTATTTTAACATGAATGTTAATATTTTCAACTGGATATCATACAGAGCAATGTTAAGAGTATACACGGGTTGGTCTTTTATTTCATACGTTTTTTCATTATTCTTTTACAAATATGAACATAAGTTTTTTGCTTTCAAAACAGTTCTACATGGTTATATAGGATTTTTATTCTGCTTTACCTATAAAATATCTGATTGCGATTACATCTAATTTTTAAAAATTGTTTATAATTACTAAAGCATTATTATTCACATAAATACAAAATTGCACTTTTTAAATTTTCCATTCAAATTTAAGAGAATATCAATTCTAAAAACTGGAATTAAAATTTCCAATTATAAATTATAAAATATTAATTGAATTTCAGAAAATCATATCAAAACGTCGGAAATAATAATTTTAAATTTAGAAGACATCAATTGCATCTTTAATATATAAATTTTATTCGTTAAACACAAATTGAAATTCCAAAACAAACACCAAATATGTTTACATTTAAAAAATGTTTACATTAAAAAACAAGTAAGAAAATTATAGTCGGTCTAGACCGACTATACGATACCCTATACCATGCGTTTAGAAACCCTATCTCTTAGGCCCAACTAACTGGACATAGAAAATAAGCAAAAACCAAATTTGAGTGGGACTTTTATTAATTTTTTTTGGCTGCAGATATGAAAAAGTTCATATCGGATGCTATATCTATATGGGGACTAGGTCCAAAAATGGACCGATCCTGATCATGTTTGGTAAAGTCTCTTGTATTTTGCAAAAATATATACAAACAAAATTTGAGAAGAATCAGTGCAATATTTTTGTTTTTTAATAGATTTAAGTGAAAATCGGGAAGCAGCTCTATATGGGGCCATAGGTATAATTTTTGGACTACTCATTAATGGATGTAATGAATGCATATAAACCCAATTTGAGTAAGATCTGTATGACAATTTGGATCTTATGACAATTTATGTCGATTTCATAGGGGTTATTTGTATGGGGGCTAGGTCTGAACATGGACCGATTCTCACCAATTTCAATAGCGTTTATCCCATGGCCGATAAAAGCTTATATACCGAATTTCACCAAAATATATTCATATTTGCGACCTGCAGTTTGATTACAAGCTTTACATGGACACACAGACGGACGGACGGACGGACGGACGGACGGACGGACATTGTTAAATCAACTCAGAAAGTGATTCTGATTCGATCGGTACAATTAAAGATGGGTCTAGGTCAAATATTTTTGGTTGTTACAAACAGCAGCACAAAGTCATTATACCCAAACCACATAGTGGTATAGGGTATAAAAATATTGGCATTCAGGAGAAATTAATAGCTTTTCAGTAACTTCATTTAACGATTGTCGAATCGTTAAAAAAGAAAAGCAAAATTATCAATAAAATTTTAAACGATATTCGCTATTGTTAAAGTCAGCTGTTGTTGTTATCTAAACGACAACCAATTTTGTGTTGTTTATTCAATCGATAAAAACTTAAATTTTTAGGTTGAAATGTCGTCGTATATAAATAAAAATCATAAAATGGTGAAAATATTTTGCTTCTAAAAAACTTTTTTATATAAATAAAAAAATTAAATAGCATATTCAATTCATTATTGTATTTTCAAATAAATAAACAGAAATATTAGCAAAAAAAAAATAGAGATATTAAACATAAACATAAAATCATCCTGTCTTCTTTGTGTTTTTCGCTTATTTTGACAGTGATGCCACTCGTTTACAATTTAAATAAATAGAAAAATAGATTTGTCGACTGTCGTTAAGATGTGTGTACTTAGTGAATCACTTAATCCTTAGTGAAAACAACAATAGCTGTCGATATATTTTGCGATTGTCGGATCGTTGAAATTCTGTCGGATCGTTGAATTCGCACTACAGAAAACATTAATTTAAATTCAATGAATTTTAGAAAACCTCAAATGATATTTAAGAATTGCGAACATAAAAATTGTTACATAAATAAACGCAATTTGATGAGAATGTTTTTATACATATACATATTATATTTCACAATTTTTTTTTTTGGATGAATATTTGAAGTTTTCAGAAAATAAAGATAACAAATTATTTTTATTTAAAATGTTTGGGACATTTGGTTTTTTGCGTTTGGCATCCCTAATTTGATTATTTATTATTATAAATTTATTCTCTATGTTTTCCAAATATGGCAATATTTTAATAAAAAAATTGAGAGAACTTTTTTTGGTTATTATTTTATTACTCCATCCGACCTATATGGCCGCAATGAAAAAATATTTCGCCAGTTAAAAGAAACTATACAGCCATCTCCAATTAACACGATTTAATGCATATAGCCACCCTACACAACCATTACCTTTGCAATGGAGGTTAAGGCGAGCTATTCAATTAGCAAAAACTAAATTAAACGAGAAGTTATGTCATATAACCGGAAACGCATGCATATAGGAAACGAATGCATATTTTTCCAATATTTTGTTTACATTTATTATCAATACTCAAACCGAGGTGGAGGATATCAAAGATTCGGCACAGCCGAATTTAACACTCTTACTTGTTTTCTTTGTATTTTTAACTTGTGTTGTCTACACTTTAGTTGTTAACATATTTCTTTTCATATGGACATACTGTTTTGTTCGACTAATTGGCAATTTATTAACTTCGAAAATTATGTTCAGGCACATGTTTGGATTTTCTGATGAGTTTATTACTTATTATGACCAAAAGGCTGTCGTAACCAATATTGACATTTAAAATAAAAAACAAAAACAAAGAAACAGTATATAATATATGAATTATGTTAATAAGTAAATACATAAGAAAATGCCAAGGTTATGGAAATATATGATAATAGTAAAACATAAAAATTTATGACCCAATAAACATTTGTAGTCAATTAAAACTAAATAAAATCTTTTATTGAAAACGCAAATGGAGACAAATGAAGTAAAACTTTAATTAGTGTTCTTAATTTGTTAGAAAAAACTTAAAATTTCAATGAGTTTTAATTTTCAAAATATTAATTTAAGTACTCTTATCATCCGGCATTGCCGCCTTTGGTGTCAAATAAAATCAAAAAATCTTAAAAATTTTATGTAATTTTGAATTTTGTCTTTTTGGAACAAAAGTATGTTAATAATGCCCTTTCAAACTTTCATTAAATCATTTCAAAAATAAATTTTGTTGTGAACATAAATCTGTGGTCACAAGCATTAACCGCCTAAGTCGAATACCATGCTTTCGAGAAATATGACTTTTTATATAAATGTAATGGGGCTTCATTACAACTTAGGGCAGTTTGTATTCATCAATAACTTTTTAATAAACAATGCTAGAGAAATGAGGATTTCACGTAAATATAAAGCGTTTTTAATAGAATATGATAGCATACATAATTCAAATCGTTCTTAACTCGACTTAGGCGGATATCGCTTGTGACCACAGAAATATGTAGTAATACATATACAAATTTCATACCAAAAATTTTTTCCTCATTACGCATGAAATTATTTACTCAAATCTTTTCACAGTCAAACCAAATAATATACATCTGAATGTAGAGACCAAATGGGGTAAAACTGCTTTTAAAACTTTTTATTTCGTCATATTAATTTTTTAGAAAAAGACTTAAAAATTTCGAAGGATTCTAATTTTCCCAAAATATATTTAAATAATTTTTAAAAAAAATTTTCAAAACTTTGTGTTTCTATATAATGGGAAATTTCCATTTAATCCTTTCGAAAATAAATTATGTTGAGGACCAAAATATTTAGTAACACACAAATAAATAACATCCATTTAGCATTATTACTTAAAACTACGTAGATAAAATTTTAAAATTTTTGTGCCAGAATTAAAAATTTAATAAAGGGGTTTTTTTTTTTTTTGCTAAGATAGAACTGTCATACTGCGCTCACTTTTTGATATTTATGGTCAGTATAGTCTGGCAAATCATCATGAATAGAGTCACGCTTGAACAATGTTATCAAATTATTTAAGTTTCCTTTGAAAATCAGCCATTGATTCGTGCAACTTATGGACGACTTCGTGACTTTTATGGCACACATAATCGTCCATCTGAGCAAGCCAACCGTCGAACTGTGGATAGATTTCATACCACATTCCACATACGTACTGAAGAGAATATCGCCGATGTAAACGAAAGTGTGAAATGAGATCCACATTCATCCATTCGTGTTCAGACGCAAGAATTGCACCTCTGACCGTCAACTACGTTGAAAATTTTGATCCAAGCCTATACCCGTTTAAAATCCAGCTGCTGCAATAATTAAAGCCACTTGACCAACATATGCGATTGGGATTTAGAACAGTTGGAAACTAAGCCCATGTTTTAACGCAAAATTGTGTTAAGCGATAAGGTTCATTTGTGGCTTAACGGGATTTTAATACACACAAAATTGCCGCATATGGAGTGGGATAAATCCACAACAGAGCCTGAAGACTCCATTACATCTAGAAAAACGCACCCCTTGTTGCGGTGGCATCACGGGACCTCATTTCTTCAAAAATTAAGCCGGAGCTCGCGTTGCGGCCAATGGAGATCGTTACCGCACCACTATCAATAATTTTTTTGTTTGAAAATATGGATGACATTGATCCGGGTGAAATGTGGTTTCAACAGGATGGCGTTACGTGCTTTACGACGACCGCAACCATCGACTTATTTATATCATAATTTGGCGATAAGTTGACTCCGAGAAATGGGCCTGTTAATTGGCCTTCAAAGTCACTGGTTTATGCTGATAAACCAACAACAATTGACGCCTTGGAGGCCAACATTGTTCGTGTTATTCGTGACATCCGGCCAGCAATGGTCGAAAGAGTGGCCCGAAATTGGACGTCCAGAAACCGTTTCGTAAAGAACAGCCAAGGTGGCATATGCCCGAAACCATTTTCAAATATTAACCCTTTTTATTTCTTAAAAAAATGACATTTTTTCTATAAAAAAAAGTACAATTCCACATTTTGTTCTTCTATTTGAAATTTCTTTAAAAAGTACTCTTCATTAAAATTATTTTCACCTAAGATATTTTTGCTTATTTTGTTGCTGTTTCTCTTTAAAAGTTATTTTACACATCCAAAATTATTTTCTACTACAAAATTATATTTCACCTGAAAACTTTTCTTCAAAATTAAAATCCTTCAACGTTTGAACTAATAACTTTTTCTGCAACAGATGGAATTAGCGGATTTTCAATACGAGTGTAACTGAGTCCAATATTAAAAAAAAATTAAACAAAAACCAACAACGCAGAAATTGAAACCTGTGGATCCCTTCTTCACGGCTCAGTTCTAAAATATGAAGTGTTATGTGGAAAAAGTTAGTAAAATCTGATTAATCAGAGAAACTAATAAAACTGTTAAACAAATCAGTAACATAAAACATATATCAATTTATTTAGAAAACAAATAAGAGTGGTAAATTCGGCTGTGCCGAATTTTTTGATACCTTCCACCTGAGTGTTAAACTGTATAATCACCCAATCTCGAGTACGGCTACAACTTTTAAACTTTTGCCGATACTGAAACATTTAATTTTTAATTTTTCATTTTTAATTTTTCATTTTTAATTTTTAATTTTTAATTTTTAATTTTTAATTTTTAATTTTTAATTTTTAATTTTTAATTTTTAATTTTTAATTTTTAATTTTTAATTTTTAATTTTTAATTTTTAATTTTTAATTTTTAATTTTTAATTTTTAATTTTTAATTTTTAATTTTTAATTTTTAATTTTTAATTTTTAATTTTTAATTTTTAATTTTTAATTTTTAATTTTTAATTTTTAATTTTTAATTTTTAATTTTTAATTTTTAATTTTTAATTTTTAATTTTTAATTTTTAATTTTTAATTTTTAATTTTTAATTTTTAATTTTTAATTTTTAATTTTTAATTTTTAATTTTTAATTTTTAATTTTTAATTTTTAATTTTTAATTTTTAATTTTTAATTTTTAATTTTTAATTTTTAATTTTTAATTTTTAATTTTTAATTTTTAATTTTTAATTTTTAATTTTTAATTTTTAATTTTTAATTTTTAATTTTTAATTTTTAATTTTTAATTTTTAATTTTTAATTTTTAATTTTTAATTTTTAATTTTTAATTTTTAATTTAAATTTTTAATTTTTAATTTTTAATTTTTAATTTTTAATTTTTAATTTTTAATTTTTAATTTTTAATTTTTAATTTTTAATTTTTAATTTAAATTTTTAATTTTTAAGCTTTAATTATTAATTTTTAATATTTCGTTATTCATTATTCATTTTTCATCTTTCAGTACTCATTTTTCAATCTCAATTTTTCATGTTCCATTTTTCAATTTTCATTTTCCACTTTCCATATTCCATTTTTCGTATTTCATTTTCCATTTTCCATTTTCCATTTTCAATTTTTAATTTTTTAATTTTTCAATTAATTTTTTAATTTTCGTTATTAATTTTCCACTTTCCATTTTTAATTTTTCAATTTTCATTTTCCATTTTTAATTTTCAATTTCCATTTGCCATTTTCATTTTTCAATTTTCATTTTCCATCTTTCATTTTTAAATTTTCATTTTCCATTTTTCATTTTTAAATTTTCATTTTCCATTTTCAATTTTTAAATTTTCATTTTCCATTTTCCATATTTCATTTTTCAATTTTTCATTTTCCATTTTTCATTTTTCAATTTTCGTTTCCCATTTTCCATTTTTCCTTTTTTATATTTCATTTTCCTTTTCTAATTTTTAATTCTTAACTTTTCATTTTTCAATTTTCATTTTCCTTTTTCATTTTTATATTTTCATTTTCCTAGAAAATTTTTCAATTTTAATTTTCCATTTTCCATTTTCATTTTCCATTTTCTATTTTTCAATTCTCATTTTCCATTTTCCGTGTTTCAATTTTAATTTTCCGTTTTCCATTTTTCAATTTTCATTTTCCATTTAACATTTTTCATATTTCAATTTCCATTTTCCATTTCCAATCTTTCATTTTTTAATATTCATTTTTCAATTTTCAATTTTCAATTTTTATTTTCCATTTTTCATTTTCATTCTCCATTTTTATTTTTAATATTTCAATTTTCAATTTCTATTTTCCATTAGTCATTTTTCATTCTTCAATTTTCATTTTCCATTTTTCATTTTTAAATTTTCATTTTCCATTTTTCATTTTCCATTTCCATTTTCCCTTTTTCAATTTCCATTTTCCATTTTTCATTTTCAATTTTCCATTTTTCATATTTCAGTTTTCGTTTTCCATTTCCCACTTTCCATTTTTAATATTTCAATTTTCATTTTTCAATTTTCATTTTCCATTTTTCATTTTTCAATTTTTATTTTCCATTTTTCAATTTCATTTTCCATTTTACATTTTGCATTTTCCATTTTTCAATTTTCTTTTTTCATTTTCCATTTTTCATTTTCCATTTTCCACTCTCCATTTTTCATTTTCTATTATACATTTTTCATTTTCCATTTTCCGTTTTTCATTTTCCATTCTCCATTTTCTATTTTCCATTTTTCATTTTTCATTTTTCATTTTTCATTCAAATTATTATACCCTATACCACTATGTGGTTTGGGTATAATGACTTTGTGCTGCTGTTTGTAACAACCAAAAATATTAGACCTAGACCCATCTTTAATTATACCGATCGAATCAGAATCACTTTCTGAGTTGATTTAACAATGTCCGTCCGTCCGTCCGTCCGTCTGTGTGTCCATGTAAAGCTTGTAATCAAACTGCAGGTCGCAAATATGAATATATTTTGATGAAATTTGGTATATAAGCTTTAATCGGCCATGGGATGAAGGCTGTTGAAATTGGTGAGAATCGGTCCATCTTCAGACCTAGCCCACATACAAATTACCCATATGAAATCGACATAAATTGCCATAAGATCCAAATTGTCATATAGATCTTACTCAAATTGGATTTGTATGCGTTCATTACATCCACTAATGAGTAGTCCAAAAATGATCCCTTTGACCCCATATGGAGCTGCTTCCCGATCTTCACTTAAATCTATTAAAAAACAAAAATATTGCACTGATTCTTCTCAAATTTTGTTTCTACATATTTTTGCAAAATACAAGAGACTTTACCAAACATGATCAGGATCGGTCCATTTTTGGACCTATTTGGACACTTTATAGATATAGCATCCGATATGAACTTTTTCATATCTGCAGCCAAAAAAAATTAATAAAAATCCCACTCAAATTTGGTTTTTGCTTATTTTCACTGTCCAGTTAGTTGGGCCTAAGAGATAGGGTTTCTAAACGCATGGTATAGGGTATCGTATAGTCGGTCTAGACCGACTATAATTTTCTTACTTGTTTAATATTCAATTTTCTTTTTTCATTTTCCATTTTTCATTTTTCATTTTCCATTTTTCACTCTCCATTTTTCATTTTCTATTATACATTTTTTATTTTCCATTTTCCGTTTTTCATTTTCCATTTTCCATTCTCCATTTTCTATTTTCCATTTTTCTTTTTTCATTTTCCATTTTCTATTCGCTATTTTTCATTTTCCATTTTCCGTTTTTCATTTTTATTTTTCATTCTCCATTTTCCATTTTCATTTTCCATTGGAAAATTTCCATTTTTCGTTTTCATTTTTTCTTTCATATTGGCGATTTTTTTATTATAACGTGATAACGATAAAAAAAATATGTGGCAATACTACTAACATGAGCTATGTTATTGTGTTTTTGCTATTGTTAATATATATGAATATTATTTTTGTGGCATTTTTTTATGTTGTTGTACAATTATTATGTTCAACCTCTAAACTGTTACAACAAACACACTGGGTTTTATGTTTTTTTTAGAGATATCTACATATTTTTGCTCGTATCTAATCACAATGATACCCAATGTAGCCCATTTTCAATATCAACCTCCTAAGAATTATGGCAAATGATATCTTTGTAACTTTATCCAGTTAGATGGCTTTTTTTGTGAATGAGCGTGATTTCAACAGACAGACGGACAGACGGACATCGCTATATCGACTCGAGCTGTGATAAGGCTCAAGAATATATATACTTTATGGGGTCGGAAATTAGAGTTTCGATGCGGTACAAACGGAATGACAAACCTATATATACCCTCTGCCGCTGACGTGTGGAGGGTATAAAAAAGCATTATTACACTGTTTAAACATCAACAATAAATTAGTTTAAAGTCTCCTGTCAGTTACTTCTAATTAATTTGTAATGCAAATAAACCGCAATGACATAAATTCAATAAATTTTTAAGGTGAGCATTACATTAGAAATATTAGAATTTCAGCCATATCTCATGTGCCCGAAATGAAAATTTCTATTTAGAGTCGCCCAGTTATCGAAAGTGAATACAAATGATGTCTAGTTAATTTATAAACATATTTCGTATTCGTTATTTACAACTCGTATTTAAATAAGTATTGATGTATTAAATACATACGTGTTATATTTTTGTATGTGCAAATGTCTGTAAATGGTTGAAAATAAGGTAAAAATAAATATAAAAAAAACAGATAAAAAACCAATAACATCTAGACTTCATATTCATTAAATGTTTTAATGCTTAACTAAGTAAACAAATATAAATATTAATTTAGCAACAATTTTTTTTCTACTGCTTCTTCTTGTTAACATTCAGAAAATAGGCCATAAAGTTTATGCACAGCAAAAATGATATAAAATAAAAACGTAAGGAAAAATGTAATTATAATTTGTTAGTATATTCTAATAACAAAGCTATAATTACAACAACAAAACGTGATTAGCTTTTTAAAATAGATTTTTAAATATTTATAAAAGCAGAACACGAAAAAATTGTGAAACCTATATATTGATGTAGTAAATAATGTGCAATAACAAATATAGGCGTTGATATACTAAAACATTTAATAAAATAATTGCCAGGGTTGTTCATTTGACACAGACAGCTAAAAAAACTTGTGAAAATACACTTTTAAAGAATAAACAATTTTGCAAGAAGAGACACTTGAAGGAAAAGGTATTTTTTTTTTAAAGAGATTCTTTTCCAAAAAGAAAAATTTCTTTTTATTTAAGAAAATGTACTCTTTTAAGATAAGGTACTTTTTTAAGAAAAAAAAAAGTAATTTTTTAAACTAAAGTACTTTTTCAAAAAAATTTACTTTTTGAAGAAAGGGAAAAGGTATTTTTTTTAAAAAGTTCTTTTTTTAGAAAATGTACTTTAAAAATAGAAAAGGTACATTTTTAAGAAAAGGTAAATTTTTAAGAAAAGGTACATTTTCAAAGAAAAGGCTCTTTTTGAGAAAAGTTACGTTTCTAGGAAAATGTACTTTTTGGAGAAAAATTTATTTAAGAAAAGGTAAATTTTGCAGAAAAGGTACTTGTTTAAGAAAGAGCAGTTTTTTAAGGAAATCTCCTTTTTTAACATAAGGCAATAATTTAAAAAAAAGGAAATTAGTTAAGAAAAGATACTTATTTGGGAATATGTAAATTTTTGAAGAAAATGTATTTTTTTCAGAAAAAGTACTGTTTTAAGAAATGCAATTTCTTAAGAAAAAAAAAACTTTTACGAAATTATACTTTTTTAAGATAATCAATATTTTTAGTCAAATGGACGTTAAGATAAAATCACTTTTTTAAATAGAAGTATTTTTTAAGAAAAAGTACTTTTTAAGCAGAGGTAGTTTTTTTACGAAAAGGTAGCATTTTAAGAAAAGGTACATGTTTTAAAGAAAGGTACTTTTTTAAGAAAGTTTGATTTTTTAAGAAAATGTTTTAAAAAAACACTTTTCAAGAGGTAGCATTTTAAGCAAAGGTACTTTTTTTAAGAAAGTACTTTTTTTTAAAGAAAATTTGCTTTTTTTAAGAAAATGTTTTTTAAAAAAGCCCCTTTTTAAGTGAGGATACTATTTTAAGCAAATTTAATTTTTTAGCAAATGTAGAAAATTTACTTATATAAGTAAAAGTTGTTTTTTTTTTTAGAAAAGAAACTTTTTTTAGAAAAAGTAAATTTTTACAAAAAAATACTTCTTAGCAAAGGTTACTTTTTTAAGAAAGGTACTTTTTAAGAAAATGTACTTCTTAAAAAAAGTTACTTTTTATGATGATGGTTTTTTAGAAATGGGGAACGATTAAGTGAATGAGAAAGATGGAGATTAAGTGGAGAAAAAATAGGTATAGTCCCAGAATACATTGAAGTTGTTGTTACTCCGAAAATGACGTTTTCCAAACATTTTCAAAACAGAAATACTCAGGCAAAAAGAGCAATAAAAGCGACATGGCAAAATTTTCGTAAAAAAACTAATATATCGCTTCAAATGAAATGGAAACTTTTTATGGCACTATGTAGATCTGTTCAGGCATATGCTGCACAAGTGTGGAGTTATGGTCGTTTTGAAAACGTAGATAAATTACAACGTTTCTTATTAAAAGGAGTATTAAAACTTCCATCAAGCACACCAAACTTCGCACTTGAGATTGAAACCGAAATTGAGGATTTACACATTTATAACCTACAACTTTATTTACATTACATAACAAAAACAATGTTCTGCTATACTCAAGACAGATTATCTCGTTACCTTACCATTTTTTTTTTTTTAAAGAAAATATTTTAGTATAAAGAGTTAACCGTTTTTGCAAATAATCTTCACATAAATGGAATTATAATAACTATATATTTATATAGGGTCCTAAATCTTTTAACCTAAGAAATAAAATGCAAACAGCGATACAGAGTAGTGCACGAATATACAAAAACATCTGTACTATACAGCTGGAGCTTTATATTTTCAAGGAAGCTACAACAAAATAACCTTAGTCGAATATTTAAAGCACGTTGTGGTCTATTTTATCTTAATGCCAATAAGTTCACTACCAACGAAAATGATCTAATATGTAATTATGCAACCTTCGAAAAAAGGAAATTCTACAAATTTTTTTAGGTTTATGTCCAATCTGGAAAACCTTCAGACGAAACTTTTTTGGAACTACTACTTTATCGGAGGAAGAAATCATAAGAATTCTTGATAGAAGACTTAGCACTGTTTGGATAAAACTGATTGTATATCTAAAATCCTCTTTAAATTATAGAAAATTAATAATAACAGAATATAATTATTGCTAAAAAATAAAAAAATATAGAATAATTTTAATATGTATATCTAGCTGACAACACTTTGTCATAGCTGTATAATCGAATTTCTAATGATTATAGTAACTTATATATATGTATATATGTATATAATTTAATATACAAGTGCAACTGAAATTATTGATGAACATGAAAATAAAGATTTATTACTTACTGACTTACTTGCTAATTCACCTCAGACTTATTTTCTTAGTCAATTAAATTATGTCCGTCCGTCCGTCTATCTGTCCATTTCATAATCATATCGATATCGGTCAGATTTGGTTAATATGTGTTTATTGCAGCTATTAATAAGTAGTCCAAAATTAAACCTTGTATAACCATGTTTAATCGTAGTCCCCGATCTTTGCTTAAATCTTTCAACAAACAAATATATTGGGCGTTTTTTTTTAGAGACTTTACCAACTATGGTTATTATCGACCCACTTTTCGACTAAGACCCATATAAAAAAAAATCATGTGAGTCCGATCGCAGGGAAGATGTGTAAACATCTAGTAATTAAAGATTTTTTATAGCACTTTCTTAAAATTAAACAGAAAGCGTATCACTAATTATTATTATTTTAACCGGTTAATTTTTAATTTTTCGTTTTTCATTTTTCGTTTTTCATTTTTTGTTTAAAATTTTTTTTTTAATTTTTTATTTTTTATTTTTATTTTTTAAATTTTAATTTTTCCTTTTTTATTTTTCATTTTTCATTATTCATTTTTTTTCTTCTTCATTTTGCATTTTCCAATTTTTATGTTTCTTTTTTCATTTTTTATTTATTATTTTTTATATTAAATTTTTTATTTTTCATTTTTTATTTTTCATTTTTCATTTTTATACCCTATACCACTATCTGGTTTGGGTATAATGACTTTATGCTGCTGTTTGTAACTACCAAAAATATTTGACCTAGACCCATCTTTAATTATACCGATCGAATCAGAATCACTATCTGATTCGATTTAACGATGTCCGTCCGTCCGTCCGTCTGTGTGTCCATGTAAAGCTTGTAATCAAACTGCAGGTCGCAAATATGAATATATTTTGATGAAATTTGGTATATAAGCTTTTATCGGCCATATGATGAACGCTATTGAAATTGTGAGAATCGGTCCCTGTTCAGACCTAGCCCCCATACAAATGACCCCTATGAAATCGACTTAAATTGCCATAAGATCCAAATTATCATATGAATCTTAGTCAAATTGGGTTTGTATGTGTTTATTATATCCATTAATCAGTAGTCCAAAAATGATCTCTATTGGACAACTCTAAGTCATAGGCCATATAGAGCTGCTTCCCGATCTTCACTTAAATCTATCAAAAAACAAAAATATTGCACTGATTCTTCTCAAATTTTGTTTGTATATATTTTTGCAAAATACAAGAGACCTTACCAAACATGGTCAGGATCACTCCATTTTTGGGCCTAGTCCCCATACAGATATAGCATCCGATATGAACTTTTTCATATCTGCAGACAAAAAAATTTATAAAAATCCCACTACAATTTGGTTTATACTTATTTTCTATGTCCAGTTAGTTGGGCCTATGGGGTAGGGTCTCTAAACACATGGTATAGGGTATCCTATAGTCGGTATAGACCGACCATAATTTTCTTACTTGTTCACTTTTCATTTTTTTTTTTCATTTTTATTCTTAATTTTTTATTTTCCATTTTTCGTTTTTCATTTTTCATTTTTAATTTTCCATTTTTCATTTTTAATTTATTTTTCATTATTCTTTATTTTTTATTTTTCATTTCTTATTTTTCATTATTAATTTTTAATTTTTCGTTTTTCATTTTTTATTTTTCATTTTTAATTTTTAATTTTTAATTTTTAATTTTTAATTTTTAATTTTTAATTTTTAATTTTTAATTTTTAATTTTTAATTTTTAATTTTTAATTTTTAATTTTTAATTTTTAATTTTTAATTTTTAATTTTTAATTTTTAATTTTTAATTTTTAATTTTTAATTTTTAATTTTTAATTTTTAATTTTTAATTTTTAATTTTTAATTTTTAATTTTTAATTTTTAATTTTTAATTTTTAATTTTTAATTTTTAATTTTTAATTTTTAATTTTTAATTTTTAATTTTTAATTTTTAATTTTTAATTTTTAATTTTTAATTTTTAATTTTTAATTTTTAATTTTTAATTTTTAATTTTTAATTTTTAATTTTTAATTTTTAATTTTTAATTTTTAATTTTTAATTTTTAATTTTTAATTTTTAATTTTTAATTTTTAATTTTTAATTTTTAATTTTTAATTTTTAATTTTTAATTTTTAATTTTTAAAATTTAATTTTTAATTTTTAATTTTTAATTTTTAATTTTTAATTTTTAATTTTTCATTTTTAATTTTTAATTTTTAATTTTTAATTTTTAATTTTTAATTTTTAATTTTTAATTTTTAATTTTTAATTTTTAATTTTTAATTTTTAATTTTTAATTTTTAATTTTTAATTTTTAATTTTTAATTTTTAATTTTTAATTTTTAATTTTTAATTTTTAATTTTTAATTTTTAATTTTTAATTTTTAATTTTTAATTTTTAATTTTTAAAATTTAATTTTTAATTTTTAATTTTTAATTTTTAATTTTTAATTTTTAATTTTTAATTTTTAATTTTTAATTTTTAATTTTTAATTTTTAATTTTTAATTTTTAATTTTTAATTTTTAATTTTTAATTTTTAATTTTTAATTTTTAATTTTTAATTTTTAATTTTTAATTTTTAATTTTTAATTTTTAATTTTTAATTTTTAATTTTTAATTTTTAATTTTTAATTTTTAATTTTTAATTTTTTAATTTTTAATTTTTAATTTTTAATTTTTAATTTTTAATTTTTAATTTTTAATTTTTTAATTTTTAATTTTTAATTTTTAATTTTTAATTTTTAATTTTTAATTTTTAATTTTTAATTTTTAATTTTTAATTTTTAATTTTTAATTTTTAATTTTTAATTTTTAATTTTTAATTTTTAATTTTTAATTTTTAATTTTTAATTTTTAATTTTTAATTTTTAATTTTTAATTTTTAATTTTTAATTTTTAATTTTTAATTTTTAATTTTTAATTTTTAATTTTTAATTTTTAATTTTTAATTTTTAATTTTTAATTTTTAATTTTTAATTTTTAATCTTTAATTTTTAATTTTTAATTTTTAATTTTTAATTTTTAATTTTTAATTTTTAATTTTTAATTTTTAATTTTTAATTTTTAATTTTTAATTTTTAATTTTTAATTTTTAATTTTTAATTTTTAATTTTTAATTTTTAATTTTTAATTTTTAATTTTTAATTTTTAATTTTTAATTTTTAATTTTTAATTTTTAATTTTTATTTTTTAATTTTTAATTTTTAATTTTTAATTTTTAATTTTTAATATTTAATTTTTAACTTTTAATTTCTAAATTTTAATTTTTAATTCTTAATTTTTAATTTATTTTTATTTTTTTTTTTTTAATTTTTTATTTTTCATTTTTTTTTATTTTTAATTTTTAATTTTTAATTTTTAATTTTTTATTTTTAATTTTTAATTTTTAATTTTTAATTTTTAATTTTTAATTTTTAATTTTTAATTTTTAATTTTTAATTTTTAATTTTTAATTTTTAATTTTTAATTTTTAATTTTTAATTTTTAATTTTTAATTTTTAATTTTTAATTTTTAATTTTTAATTTTTAATTTTTAATTTTTAATTTTTAATTTTTAATTTTTAATTTTTAATTTTTAATTTTTAATTTTTAATTTTTAATTTTTAATTTTTAATTTTTAATTTTTAATTTTTAATTTTTAATTTTTAATTTTTTTTTTAATTTTTTATTTTTAATTTTTTTTTTAATTTTTTTTTTTTTTTCATTTTCAAACAGTTTATCATAATATCATATCTTTTTCACCAATACAATCACATTTTGTCTTACGACTCACATGTTACGCTTACATGTTATGCTGTTTTTGAAATTTACCACCCTGCGCGTATAGATGTTTACACATCAAAAAGTTTCCGATATGAATTTTTTCAACTTTATAACAATGCCACTCAAATTTGGTTTTTGCTTATTTTCTGTAACCATTTAGTTCGACTTACGTAAGAAGTTTTCCTTAAAGATATGACATAGTCGATAGAAAACGATTGTAATTTACTCACTTGTTCAAATTGAATATTGTATAACTTAAGTTTATTTCGCAGTCATGACGATATGAAAAAAGATTTGAATTTTCCTCCTTTTTTTTCTTATTTCGACTTTTGTTTATTGTTTTGCTAACGTTACAACACTTGACGGGCAAGACCTTAATTACTACTTTAGAAGCTATTTGCTTCTCTTCAAATATTAAAATTTTTTAAAAACTCCACTGCAATTCTTTTAAAATTAATATACATAGTTCCATTGATGTTACTGCTAATGTTTCATGTTCTCTAGAAGTGATAAATAAGTTTAATAAATCATAATTCGATGGTATGGCAATAAGTTTCAGCTTTGAAAGCTTATAAGATTTCATTTAACAGGAGCTTATAATATGTGTAAAACAAACTCGCTAATCTCGATAGGAAATCAGTATTCAAAAATATCCATCGTTATATTTATCATTTGGACAATGAGTAGTTTAAGCTGAATAGATTTTTAAATTTTATTTAGTTTGTGTTGCAGTTAATTGCTTGTGTTTAAGAAAAGAATATATTTTCAACTTGAAATATCCATTGAAACTTTTTCAGTTCTTTGAAAAAAACAATTTAGTCTATTCTATGAAAATATTCATTGATAAATCCTTCAGCTAGATCATGTTATCGCTTATTTTGTCAATTTGGAAAATAAATTTGAAGATTTTAAAAAATATATACATAATAAAAATGCTTTCAATATATTATTATAAAAAAATATAGTTTTGTTTAAGATTTTATAAAAAAAAAAGTCATTCAATTTTTCAGCCACTATTGGTTTAATATATTTATTGGAAAATTCTGTAAAATCATGTTTATAACTCTCTAAAAAATTTCTATATATTTCTTATTTGTTCAGTTATTTTTGACATTAATTTCCCCTTATCAGATATGAATCACATTGAAAACTACATTTAATTGCAAAATATTTTTTTATATCGAAACCACTTGATTTGGTTTAATTAAATTTTGATATTTTTTTTAAATAATAACGCATACATTTTTAGATTTGTGAAAATACTTTGAAAACTTGTTGAGCTAGTAAAACTTCTTTAAAATCTCATCTAGTTTTTTTAATCAAAAAATTTTTAGATTCAGATTTTATAAAATTGTTTTTTTTTTTTAATTGCTTATTTAATTTGCCAAAACTAAAAAATTTGGACTTGACTCAATTCGAAACCTACTTTGAAATCTATTTTACTTAAACTGTTATTAGATTTTGTTTTAATGGGAAACTTTTTAGTTAGTCACACAATTTTATAGCTTCCAAATCTATTAAGACTTTAGATGCGTCTTACATATTTTATGTTATTTTGAAATCCATACAAAATACCTCGAAATCTTAAACTATATTCGAAGTCTATTAAAAAATGCCTACAAAGGAGGTTAAATTCTTACTTAACTTACATCACTTACATTTATATATTAAAAAAAAATTTTTTTTTTGTATTGTAAAAATCAAAAACTACTTAAAACTTCATGATTAGAATACACTTTTATATTTAGATTTCTTTGTCATTAAACATTTTTAGCCTATCTTTAATTTAGATTCTTATATTTTCAATATTCTGTTTACTTGATTAATTGTTTCGTTTTCATAAATGACAGTTGACATTTTATTTTTTTTAGCCAAAAATCACTTCATTAGTTACAGCTTAGTGAAGTTAACTCACCTCGTTATGGTCATGCTTGAGTTTTTCCAAATTCAATCGACATGCTAATCATAAACAGGCTAGCCAGACCTTAGAAATATGTCCCCGATTTTGGGATTAAAAAAAATTATACTTTTTTGGGAAGAAGTTTTAATTAAAATTTTTTTTATTTAAGTTTAAATAGGTTTAAGTTTATTTGGATATTTTGTAATGTGAAATAAATTTCATCACTTGAAAAAGTCAAAAATGTGAATTTTTTGTAAAGAAAAATTTTATGCCAAACTTGGAATTTAAAAGAAATAAATTTTGGAATTTCATTTTAAAAAAAGCTAAATATCTGGCAAGCCTGAACATCGAAAATAAATTCCACAAAGTAAAGAAATAATTTTTAACTTAAAATATTTCTCATAAATTCCACAATTGAAATCAAATACTTGTACATTTTAAACATTTTTATTTTTGCTTAAACATTTTTGAAAACCTACATTTTGCTTAAGCATTATATAAGACTTTGGTGTTTTGCCTATTTAAAATTCCAAGTTCAGCTGGAAATCTCATTACATTCAATTGACGCACACACTGATTTCTAAAATCAAACAAAATGCAAATTTGTAATGCTGTTCCGTTGCACAACTTAAGAAAAACAATTGAACTTAATAAAATATTTTGCAAGTGAGGAACATTACGAGCGAGTTAGTACTTTAGTAATCGAATGACATAAGTAAATGGAATGTTATGATGCCATAAATGTACTTGAAGAATATAAGAGATGTTAGCAAAATAGAATGGAAGTGAGCCTAGAAATATGGAAGTGTTGAATATCACGATAGCTGTAGATCAAACACATGTTGCGAGTGGAAATAGATTTGGATTATATTTTGGAGTTATTTGGAAGCCTTATATTTATTTAATACATTTGTTCCTTGAAATATAAATAAAGCGTTATTAAAATAAACGGTGACTTAAATATTTCTAATCATATTTAGGTTACAAAAAAATTTGCTAACATCGTTAAGTTACATAAACTCCTAACTTAATTTGAGCTTATAAAATCCAAATTCAAGCTTACATTGGCCAAATTTAAATTTCTCACAATCTTAACTTAAAACTAGATAATCACGTATGTACACCTAATCATAAAAATGCAAATTAAAGCATAAATCGTTGTATAGGCAAAATATATAATTAAATTAAGAAACCTTTGTAGTCCAAATTAAGCCTGTCCTAATATTCAGCTTAACTATAAAATCAAAATCTAAGCTTAGTTATCGAAATTTGTATAAGTAAATAAATTAGTAAAAACTGATTATGTATTGGCTCCCGAGCAGGTAATGAAAAAGTTAAAGTTAAATTTAAAGATAAAATCTAATATATCACATAGGCCATGAAGTTTGACTTAATTATTGAAGAGAAAATCAGATCCTAAGTTGAAATATATAGTCGCACTTCATTTAGTCCTAACTTATTAGTAGATCTTTATGCTAGTAGACTTAATCACTGAAATGTAGTTAATTTTTTATATAACAAACTAATTGTTAACCTTTATGCCAGATGTGTATTAATCATATCTAGGCTTAATCTACGACTTTTAAGTAGTGCAAATCTAGACTTTTATAGACAAAACTAAGGCTTAACAGGCACTGACAAAGCTTAGAATATATATTTTCGCAAAACTCATATCTCAACATAGATTTGGATCTCGATGGTTTCAAATTGGATCAGTTCAGTATTTAAAAATGACCCTCGTCTTAAAAATGTATATTTTCTGATAAAAGTTATTTATTTACAAAAAAGTACCTCCTCTAAGAAAAGTACTTTTTCTAAAAAAAAGGACCTCTACTTAAAAAAAATAAATTTGTTAAAAAAGTACCTTTTCTGAAAAAAAAAAAAAAAATTAAAAAATGTACCTTTGCTTGAAGAAGCACTTTCTCTTGAAAAAAAGTGAAAAGTAAATTTTGTTAAAAAGTAAATTTTCACATAAGATATATTTTTTTTAAGAAGTACCTGTTTTAAAAATTACCTTTTCTTAGAAAACATAAAATTTCCTTAGGAAGATATGAATAATGTTAGCTTACTTATTTCATACTAGCAGATTCTAGCACCCTAAATTCGAGTGCAATTTCTAGGCAGTTTTATTTTTCAACTTATCCAATTCACAAACCAACACTTTTATGGTTTATTGTTATTGTGAATGAAGATAACAAACTCATTAACAAATTTAATAAAAGACATAGCATATGTATAATTTTATGTATGTGTTAGTGGAAACTATAAATGCAATTTACTCAAAATAAAGGCAAAAATTTAAAAATCTGCAAATCTGCAAAACGGCCAAAAGAAATACCTTTCAAATAATATGCGTTTGGTAAAGATCGGGATAACACTGTAGAACAAAACATCGGTCACAAGAAATCTCCTAGCGTATTAATATTATAGATACACGTTATAGTATAACATTTGAAGTATCTTTGAAAAAATTTTCAACTAAGAATGTTAATTAATAAGTACGTGACAGCGAATTTCCAGAGGTGCCTCGAAAAAAAATTGTTATGCGGTGAACATCATAACCCGTTACCGGATCATGTGAAATAAAAAAATCTAAATGTGTTTAAAAGGTGAAATGTTTCCCTATGTTAACAGGTAGATTTTTTGACAGCATTTTAAAGTGAAAAACACGATTTCGCTGATTACCTGTTGATTTATGTGTAGAAATAGTATACACTTTCAAAACGATCGGGCAAGTAGATTTTGAGTTATGATGTTCACGCTGTATCTTTGTTAGTTTTGCTCCGATTTACTTGAAATTTTGATACAACACTTTCGACATGTTGTGCTCTTTTATAAAAAGAGTTCCCTTTTTTAAAAAATTTTTATTTTAAATTATTTTTTTAAGTAAATTTTTGAAAATTTATCTCTCTTAAAAAAATTACCTTTTCTTAAAATTAAGTTTTTCTTAAAAATTACATTTTGTTAAAATCTTCTTAAAAAAGTCCTTTTTTTAAAAAGTAGCCCTTCTACAAAAGTACCTATTTTAAAAAAAGTACCTTTTTTAAAAACTGATTTTTCTCAAAAAAGTGAATTTTCTTAAAAAAAAATACCTTTCCTTAAAACGACACCTTTGAAAAAGTACTTTTTCTTAAAAAAGTACATTTTGTTAAAAAGTATTTTCTCATAACAAAGTATCTTTTCTTAAAAAAGTGAGTTTCTTTTTAAAACAAGTACCTTTTCTAAACAAAAATACTGTTTTTTCTTAAAAAAGTACCTTTTGTTAAAAAAGTACCCTTGCTTAAAAATTATATTATCTTAAATAAGTAGGCTTCATTTTTCTATTGAGTAATTGTACTCAAATCAAGACTTTTAGCTGGAAAATCGTGGGTTATAATAAATAAATCGTTATTTGTATTGTTTATCAATTTGAATTTCAATTTAAAAAATATGATAAATGGCGCTTAAACTCAGCTAACAATATGTACATAAGAAAAAAAATTACAAATAACAATGGGGTTGGCTTCAAACAAAAACAACAACACATAAAAAATAGATCTCAATTACAAACAGTTTATCTATCTATGATCGACGCTTTAGGCTATTAGTCATTGATCAAGGCAGGCGGTCAATGCGTCTATTGTGAAAATAAATAAAAAACAACAAAAGATCATATACATAAATGGTTCAAAGATATGGGCTACCAATAACAACTGAAATTAACTGTTTGTTGAGAATAATGAAAATATGAAGAAGAAACTGAACTAGCAGAGAAAAGAGTCAGTCAATCAATCATGAATGAAAAGCAAACAGACAGAAAGCCAATCAAATATTTGGAGTAGTTACGGAGCAATTTTTTGAACAAATGTTTTAAAACATTATTGCTTATTTTTATTATATCATTAACATGATGCAGTCTTCGAAAGAAACTCAAACCGATGGACAGACAGACATTTCAAACAATTGTTCTATTCATGTTTGCTAATGTAGCAGAAATACTTATTTACAAGTAGACGTCTATAAAGTCACTGAAGTTTTAAAATATTTGCAGTCACTTCAAATTTTCTAATTGTTGAGAATTATAATGAAAATGCCTGTTTAAACGCATGTATGAATATTTTTGCATTGACGCCTTATTGATTTTTTGTTTTTTTTTCCCAGTTTTGGCATATTTTTAAATAGTCCCCATACAAATGATTCCTATGTGATCGAATTAAATTGCCCTAATATCATATAGATCCCGGGTTTAATATGACTATTACATCCCTTTATCAGTAGTCCAAAAATAAACACTGTAGGACAATACTTAGTAATAGCCCCCTTATGAAGCTGATTTCCCATCTTCACTTAAATCTATCAAAAAACAAAAATATTAGACAGATTTTTCTTAAATTTGGTTTGTTTATAGTCAAGATCGGTCCATTTTTCGACATAGTCCGCATATAAATGT